>APFE030228317.1:130655-249096 GCA_000404065.3 Pinus taeda
CTCCGAAATTGAGATGTCCAAATCTCAAGGGCCACAACCAATTCTCATCTTTCACTTGTTCCTGAAAGACTTCTTGTGTTACAGCTGCAATAGTTCTTCCTTCCTTCAAATCTGCCCTGAGTTTGAGAGGAAACCTTCTATTGCTGGTCATATGCACCTGTGCAATGATCTTTTTACTTGGAGGTATATCTCTGATTGTACACATATCATCTTTGAAGAACACATTTTAACCTTTGTCAATGAGCTGCCCAATGCTCAAAAGATTACATTTCAGGCCAGGTACATAGTATACATCTGGCACAATCATCTGCTCTCCATTTCTTGCTCGGATACTGACTCTGCCCTTACCCTTGACAGCTATCTTACTATCAGTTCCTGTTGTTACCTCATATTTCACATTTTCATCCATATTGGCAAACATTGCAATATTTCCAGTCATGTGATTGCTACAACCTGAGTCTAAGAACCAAACATCTTCTTGTTTGTCTTGTGCAACGTTACATGTTAACAACACATTCTTTGGATTCTTATTTTCTTCATTTGCAAAATTAACATTCTTCCTACTATTCATGTCATTTTGTTTTTTCCTACATTCATTGGCATAGTGCCCATATTTCTTACAATAATGACATTGGACTTGGGATTTGACATACCTTTGTCCATGATCTTGCTGTTTGCTTGAACCTTCATCTTGGTTCTGATTGCAGCTCCTTCCGCTTGTGCTTGCAGGATAAAATCTTCCTATGTTTTGGATTCTTCCGCGACCTCTGTTATTTGCTCTGCCTCGGCCTTTTCTTTGGCTGAAAGACATCTGAGTCTTGAATGCTTGCTCAAAAGAGGAATCTGTTCCTCTACTCAGTCTGTGTTCATGAGACATAAGAGAAGCACTGAGTTCATCTACCGTGAACTGTAAGAGATCTTTTGTTTCTTCTATTGCTACCACAACAGCTTCAAACCTTGAGGGTAAACATCTCAAGATCTTCTCTACGATCCTTCTTTCTTCAAGAATTTCACCATAAGATCTAATATGGGTTATCAGCCCAATAACCTGAGTGAAGAATGAATCTATTGTATCAGATTCCTTCATGCTGAGTGTTTCAAAGTATCTCCTCAACATCTGCAAATTTTCAGTCTTCACCTTCTCCATGCCTTGATAGGCAGTCTTGAGAATATCCCATGCTTCTTTGGATTTTGTTGCTACTGCAATCCGTGGGAAGACACTTTCATGTACTGATTGGAAGAGAAAAAAGAGGGCTTTGGCATCTTTCTTCTTGTCACTCTTCAACTGGTCTCTTTCTGCTGCTGTCAAAGCAGCCAGTGCTGTTGCATCTGTAGGTTCAGCATAGCCAGTTTCAACCAGCTCCCATATTCCTTGAGAAGCAAACAATGCTTTCATTTTTATGGACCAATCACTGTGATTTTTCCCATTGAACTGTGGCAGTTGGGAATTTGTCAAACCTGTCCCAGCATCTGCCATCTTAAAAGAAAAGATGCTGACTGTAAAATTAAAAACAAGCAAAAACTTTCTCTGCTGGAAAAAATCTTCTCTCTAAACTTCTTACAGCTCCTACAGTGAAAAACAAACTCTGTTTTTGACTCACTGAGTGCCTAGACTAGCTCTGATACCATGTTGGAATTTTACGGTGATTTCAAACACAAAAGACCAGAGAACAACGCTCTGATATTATGATGGAATTTTCTGCTAAATTCCTTAACAAACAGACAACACAAAACTGCTCTGTTTTTACACAGAAAACTGAAAATTTTGTTTTCTGGACTTGGTGTTGCAGCAACAGGATTCGGTGTTGCAACAACGCTGATCGTGGTGTTGCAGCAACAGGAAAAATACTCTGTTTTTTTAATAACACAGAAAAAACAGAAATCTGTTTTTGACGCTAAGTCACTTTAAGAAATTGACGCTTTGGTGTTACAGCAACTAAAATAGTTGGCGTCAAATCACTAATAGATTTACAGAGTAAAATCAAAGTGTTTTTGACACTTGGTGTAACAGCAACTAAAAATCAGTAAAACAATAAACTTGTATTCATCAGCAATAAACAAAACTGATACAGTAAACTTAGCTGTTACAAGAGGAATGCTTCAGTTCCAGAAATCGATTTTCTCCAACTCAGAAAATCGCAGGTTCAACACTACTGTGCATTTACAGAAGAGACACACTTGTTCTTCTAACCTTCACTCTTTTCTCACAGAGTACAAAAACAGAACTGCTGTTCAGAAATCTTACACTCACACAGAAAACAGAACTGTTGTTCTTTTCTGCTTACGCTGCCTCTCTTGCACTTCTTCTCATGAGAAAACAGGACTGCTGTGCGTTACATTTATATGAAAACAAATATCTGAGTTAAACATTAAACAAAGTGAAATATCTGCTGATATTTATCTCTGTGTTTATTTCAGAAGAGGCGGTGATGTATTTCTCGGTGGAAATAAGTCAGTTGCAGGGGAATTAATTTCTGCACATTTAATGTTCATTTAAAGTGAAAAATATCTGAAGACTTTGTGGCACCGAACAATCTGAAATAGCTGCTGAAGATCAGATTTTGTTCTGCATTAATTTTTTGCAGTTGGAATTAAATTCCAACACCCTCCACTCCAACGCAATCTGCATCAACACATAACACGTGGACAAAAATATATAAATGATATGATCAAAACTGCGTCAACACATAAGGTGGACGTATAATATGAGCAAATAATTTATAACATTGAATACTCAACCTTACTACACTAGTTTAGGATGGGAATACTCAACCTGAGCCCAATGTCGATGGGGAGCAAGAGATGAGAAATAGAACGCATAGCCCGTTCGTTATATAGGAACCGGCGGACTCCAAACTTGGATTTGAAAATCATCAAACCTCCTTCTCCTTCCAACTATCGGATTTGAAAATCGCGGATTCCAAACTCGAACTCAGATTTGAAAATCATCTATGCAACCATCGGATTTGACAGTTCCATTGGAACATTCAATGGCTGTAACTTAAGTGATAAAAAAAATGATGCGTCTACATTATTTTACATTGTTATTACCATTATATATATAACATTAATTGATGATAAAACCTAGACAGCGGGAAGAACATTACATGGTCCCCAATGCATTGCATATTGCTCGTCCGCTTGCCAACAAACCAATCACTAAAATAATTTTACTGATGAGATTTATAATTTGTTTTAATGTTAGAATGACATACATCTGTCTGTGAGAATGACGTAGATCCACAATGTGGCTCTATTATTTAATGCTCATCAAACCTCCTCCAACCATTGAATTTGAAGTTCAGTGCATGTGAGGACCGCTCAATGGCTCTAGACTACCTGATATAAAAAAAAATGATGCTCGAGTTGAGTGCGGAGAAAATTGGGCTCATTAAATTCTGCACATGTCGTCTTCCGTGGAGCGATTGAATTATTTTTTGTGTTCACGGGAGATATTTGATTGAATTTTATTTTATTTTTTCTTTTCTTTTCTTTTAGGGATATTTGAATCCTGGTAAATCATGGGTGGCTGTAAAGCCGTAGCCTAATTAATTGGAAGAATTGCCGAGAAAGTTGTAGAAATTCTAGTCATATTAGAGAAAATTTGGCAAAATTTTTTATAAATCCATAAATAACGGTAATTTTTTTATCTTTAATGTGAAAAAATTTCCCACATCCAAAATTAGTTTATTTTCTTCAACGAAAATAATAAACTAGCACAACACCGCACCACCACCAATTAAGTGACTGATGCATTATGTAGATCTTACACGGATTTCAAATCCAGAGTACCCCGCAGCATAATAATATTTCACATTTCACTTGGAAATTGTTTCCCTAACAACAATTTCCATGTTCCCACACCGTGTTTGGCCACTTGCGGACGTTTGCATGAAGAACAGGTAGAAACGTCATCTCCTTTGCCGACGTCAACAAAGTAGAAACGTCATACTTTGCCAACGTCAGCACCCCACGTGCATCACTATTTTATTTTTTCTTTTTTCTTACAGGTATGTGAAAGTGTAAGTGTGTTATTTTTCTAATACCGTAACACAGGGATGCCAAAATAATCATTGCAGTTTTTAGGAGTTGGCAAAGCTTATTTCCAAATCTATTATCCATTAATACCCTCCGTTACAGTATTGATCTCTCATCCTGACCTCATTGTACCGTAGCTACCGTCGCCGTCCCTCAAAGTACCCATCATGCATGCATGCATGTTATGGCATGCTACTTCCAGAAAAATCCAGCGACCTGCCTGATCGATGTTTCCGCCTGTCTGCGTGGTTCGAATTATTGCCTGCTCGCCTCCACTGCAGCTCGCTCTATGGAGTAGTAATGGCATTTGATGAGGGTACTTATTCTCGTTGTGAGATTTGAATGTGTCACATTGCACTGCACAAGATATTTGCGAGTTCGGCTTTCGGATTTCCCACATTGCTAGTCCGTCTTTCGGATTTCACAGATTGTGGATCGTTTTGGCTAACTGTTCTTTGAAGTTATTCTTGCAATTTTCCGCCAAAATTTTGTTTCACGAATCTGTTTTTCCTGGTTTGCTTCAAGAGATTATTGTTTATGGCAGGTATTCCACTTCACTTTAAGCTTAAATATTTGGATATTAAAGGTTTTCTTTGATCTGTAGCTTGAATTCTAAAAAAAATTGTTTATCCCTACCCCAGTCGATGTGGATGGTTCTTCAGGAATCCTCCCAGCGAGGTTTAAATTGCTATCCAGAGCCAAATAGGTAAGATTCTTTAACGTACCCATGGTTTCAGGAATCCTCCCAACGAGGTTTGCATTAGACAGCCCAATACTTTCCAACCCACTTAATTTGTCCCAGAAATCAGGTATCAATCAACCCAATGGATTGCCACTGAGATGAATATCTCTCAAACCTGGCATTCTTCTCAGACACAATGGAATTCCCTCAGAAAAATTATTATAACTTACATCGATCATGAGAAAACCTCCCAACTGCCCCAAACTATCTGGGATAATGCCACTTAATTTATTCAAGCTCACGTCCAGTTTTGACAACTTCTGAAGTTTTCCACGCTCTCTAGGAACCTGCCCATCGAGCCTGTTTATGCTCAAATCCAATATAACCAAATCCTGGAGCTCATGCACATCACTAGCAATTGAACCATTGAAAAAATTCCCACTCAGAACAAGCTGTTGAAGTCCTTTCAAATGCCTAATCTCGGTAGGAAGAGCTCCTCCAACATTTGTCCCTGTTAAAATGAGTCTCTTTAGTCTTACCAGATTGCCAATATTAGCACTCAGGATTCCATACAGAGAAGGATTATCTTGGAAAATGAGCTCTTGAAGAATGGCTTCCTAAAGTCCATATATGTGTTGGAATAACAGTGAGTTGGGCATTAGAGGTGAAGCACTTGTAGAAGAAAAACTTCCTTAGGAGAGGGAACTTTAAAATCGAAGGGCTAAAGGAAGCATTCCTGCCACACATGGGATTATTGGAGTACTCTGAAACCCATCCAAGATTAATTTCTACAATGTGCCATTCCTTGTTGTCTTTGTCAATGTCGCAAATGATTCCATGATGCTCACCCGTACATAGATTATCTGGATACGAGGATTTCCAGTTTATTTCTGGATTAATGGCTTCCAGGACTTTTTACACTGCTGCTTCTTCGCTACTATCCAATGCACGTTCACCATAGTTCTCTGCAAGGGCAAGGGTTATGATTAAACTGAATAGGGCATGCAAAAATGTCATTCGAATACACATCTTGCAGAGCCTCTAATTACGCAAAGTTTAAACACCCTTTCGCTGCAGTACACACTGCAACTGTGATTTCCATGGCTATCTTAGTTCATTTAAGCCTTAAAATGATGCATATTTTTAGGATTTACAAGCTTTAAACAATCACTAGTCCTGTTCACAGTAAAGGACGTGTGTTTTTTTTTATGCTCTTAACCTGCAAATGATACCCAAATACAGAATATGCGAAGAAAAGAGACCCAGAACACAGAATATGCGAAGAAAAGATACCCAGAACACAGAATAGCAATGATTTTTATTATTCCGAGAGTAATGTTCACTTGCCTCTTCGAGGGGGCAACCTCCAATAGAGCAGAACTCGATTACAAAATAAGACACGATGCTCCTCGCAGGGAGTTTCTATCCTTTATATATGACTCCTACGTGCAATACCACGGGCCAATACCGCGTATTACTAATACCATCTATCTAATACTACGGCCCATTTGCAACTAACTGTGGTTCCGTTATTAATTGCGGATTAACCACTTACAATTATTAATATGGGCTTTATTGACTCTTGACTATGACGTGGTCCCATTACATAGATAAGGGGGTTAGGGTGGGACCCTAACATGCCCACCCCCTTAAGACTAGCCTTGTCCTCAAGGCTGAAGCTGCGGAAACTGCTGCAGAATAGTGGCTGGCTCCCAAGTTGCATCTTCTCGAGAGGTGTCTTTCCATTTGAAGAGGACTTCGTTAATCATGCGGCCGCGCAGTTGCTTGAATCGTGTGCCGAGGACCTGTTCCGGTTGAAGCCAGATGGATCCTTCTTCGTCTAATTCCGGGAGACTAGTCTGAATTCTGCAATTGTTCCCAATCACTTTCTTGAGGCATGAGACATGAAAAACTGGATGGATTTTTGTAGTAGGTGGCAAAGGCAACTTGTAGGCCACTTATCCAATGCGTTGAAGTACTTGATATGGTCTGTAGAATTTGGGAGAGAGTTTCTGACATCCCTTGTCTTTGAGTGATGTTTGCTTATATGGTTGGAGCCGTAAAAAGACTTGATCCCCTTCTTGAAATTGGCGCTCTGAGCGATGCTGGTCTACCTATTGCTTCATGCGGTTCTGAGCTTGATGACGATTCTCTCGAAGATGGGCCAGCATAGTTGCGCGGTGTTGTAGGAGTTGACCCACTGCTTGGACTCTTGAGCATCCCTTGAGATATGAAGTGGGTGAAGGCGGGAGTTGACCATATACTGCTTCATAGGGAGTCATTTTGGTGGTGGCATGATAGTTGGTGTTTTACCACCATTCTGCCAGAGGTAGCCACTGTACCCAAAGGTGTTGTTTTTCTGAAGTAAAACACCTAAGGTAGGTTTCTAGACATTTGTTGACGACTTCAGTTTGACCATCTGTTTGTGGATGGTAGGAAGTGTTGAGTTTTAGTTGAGTGCCTTGGATTCTGAAGAGTTCCTGCCAAAAATTGCTGGTGAAGATCGGGTCGCGGTCAGACACAATAGAAATGGGCATGCCATGCAATTTGAAGATGTGATCCATGAAAGTTTGAGCAACCAAGGTTGGTGTAAATGTGTGGGGAAGAGCACAGAAATGAGCATACTTCGACAATCGGTCCACAACCACCATGATGACTGACTTGTTCCCTAATTTTGGAAGACCTGTAATGAAATCCATAGAAACTTCCGTCCAAATTGATGCCGGAATGGGCAATGGTTGTAATGTGTCTGGTGTGTTGACGGTTTCCCCTTTGTGGCGTTGACAGACATTGCATTCAGTAACGAAGGTAAGCATGTCCTTTTTCATGCCTGTCCAGAAAAATGATCTTCTGGTGCGAGCATACGTCTTCTGAAAGCCCGAATGTCCTGCAATGGGAGATGAGTGCATCTCTGCCAAAATGCGACTTTTGACGGTGGATGTTGGTGAATATTACGACTCTGTCCTTGTAGCGAAGAATATCATCCTGCCACAAATAGCCCTTGGTGGAATGTGGATCTGCCTGTAATTGAGAAATGAGTTGGGAGAGCTCAGGGTGTGAAAACCATTCCCTGCGCGCTTCTTCAATCTATTCTGGAATGGGGAGGGAAATAGCTAGCAGGGTACTTTCCTCCTCAAGTTGGTAAGATAGTGCATCGGATACCCTATTGTCTTTCCCTTTCTTGTAAATGATCTCATAATCATATCCCAACATTTTGGCTAGCCATTTATTTTGTTGTGGGGAGGATAGGCGTTGCTCTAAAAAATATTTAAGACTGTGATGATTTGTGCAGATTTGGAAATGTCGCCTTAATAAATAAGGTCGCCAGGTGTCGACTGCATGTAAGATGGCCATCATTTCCTTCTCGTATGTAGATTGGCCCTGTTTCTTCCCACTGAGTTGCTGGCTTGTGAAGGCCAACAGTCGCCCTTCCTGCATTAAAAATGCCCCAATACCTGTACTCGAAGCATCACATTCAATGACGAAAGATTTGGTGAAGTCAGGTAGTGCTAAAACTGGAGTGGAACTCATGGCATTTTTTAGAGCTGTAAAGGCTTGTTGGGCTTCCTCATTCCAGAAGAATGAATTTTTCTTTAGGAGTTGGGTGAGGGGTTTTGCTATGCGACCATAGTTGCGGACAAATTTACGATAATAGCCTGTGAGACCCAAAAATCCTCACAAACTCTTCAAGGTCTTAGGTTGAGGCCATTCCTGCATTGCTTGGATCTTTTTGGGGTCCACCTTGACACCCTCACGCCCCACAATGTGGCCCAAATACTCTACCTCTGCAATGCCAAACGAACACTTGGACATCTTGACAAATAATTTATGCTTGCGGAGCAGTTGCAAGAGTAGATCTACATGCTGAAGATGTGCGGCCCAAGTGCAACTATAGATGATGATGTCATCGAAGAAGACAAGGACAAATTTCCTGAGATATGGTTTGAGAAAGTGGTTCATAAGGCTCTGAAAAGTATAGGGGGCATTACAAAGACCAAACGGCATGACCAGGAATTCATAGTGGCCTTCATGAGTTCTGAAAGCAGTCTTGGGTATGTCGACTTCCTTCATACGGATCTGGTGGTAACCTGAGCGAAGATCCAACTTTGTGAAAAATTGAGCCCCGTTGAGTTCATCCAGCAAATCATCCACCATTGGAATGGGAAATTTATCTTTGACTGTGAGCTTATTGAGGGCCCTGAAGTCAGGACACATCCGCCACTCCCCATCTTTTTTGAGCACCATAACCACTGGAGATGAATAAGGACTGATGCTGGGACGAATGACCCCTGCTTCCAAAATTTCCTTGATGATGTTTTCTATTTTGTTCTTTTGGGTGAACGGATATCTGTATGGGCGCACATTTCGGGGTTGGGCCCCTGGAACCAAGGTGATGCTATGATCATGTTCCCCTCGCGAGGGTGGAAGCCCTTGAGGCTTGTCAAAGACCGGCGGATGGTTATTTAAAATCTGTTGCATCTCAGGATGAAGTGGCGATGGCTTGGTTTCGACTACCTGGATGGCATTAAATTGAGCTACAACTCCATGATTTCCCTTTTTTAACAATTTTTCCATCCTATGTGAGCTGATGATAGAGGGGGCTCTCGCCTAGAGTCCACGGAGGGTATATGTGTGGTTGTTCTGCTTAAAACTCATATACAACTCCTGGAAATCCATTGTGATTGGCCCAAGAGTGCGGAGCCAGTCAACGCCGAGGACAATGTCACAACCCCCCATGTGTATGGAAAACATGTGGGTTTTCAACTGATAATCCCTCATTTGAAGTTTGACATTTTCACAATGGCCTTCACATTTCATTGTGCCTCCATCTGCAATTTGAACTTGCAAGTTAGAAACTGCTCGTACAAAGCAATACACCATTTCTGCAGCTTTTTGATGGATGAAATTATGTGTACTTCCACTATCAATCAAGACTACTATTGGGCGATGTTTAATAAACCCTCTGATTTTGAGCGTTTGAGGGGAAGAAATCCCTGCCAAGGCATGCAACGAAATAACTGGTTCGTCAGAGACATTGTCCTGTTGGTTGTCGTCCTCTAGCGGCTCATGTTCCTCGAGTGGTGGATATTCCTCTGTTGAGCTGTAGTTAGTGGCATCTATTTGAAAGAATTTAGGCTCCTTACATTTATGACCTGGGGAGTATTTTTCATCACAGTAGTAACATAGTCCTTGCTTCCTTCTTTCGGCCATTTCCGCAGGGGACACCTTTTGGACCTTAAGTGTTTGAGTCGTGTTCTAAGCCTGTGGGGGACGATCTCTAGCGGGAAATTTGGGCGACTGTATTGGGCTGCTAATGCACGTTCCACCTTACGAGCTACCTAGAAAGCCTCCGTCCATGTGGGAGGGTGGTGAAGTAGAACTTGAGCTTTGATGGCTTCTTTAAGACCGCTGATAAAACATTCCGTGTAGAACTCATCTGTGAGACCCTTAGTGTGGAAAGATAAGCCTTCAAAAGCGGTAATATATTCATCCACTGTACCAGTCTGTCAGAGCTTAGTGAGATGACCCAAATAAGAGTCTTCTTGTTCAAAGCGATCTCGAAGAGCTTTGGTAAATTGGGTCCAAGTCCTAAAAGATCCATTGAAACGCTGATGCCATTCCCACCATTGCCACCATTCATTGTCGAAGTACATGCTCCCCAACATAAGCTTAGTCCCATCATCTAGGATATGATTCAATTTGAAATACTGCTCCATTTGTGCTAGCCATGCGGACGTGTGAGAAACGTCAAATTTATGCATATCCAACTTGGGAGGTCGCTGACTGGGTGGTGGATGGGTGTGCCAGACGTGAGGAGAGTGGCTAGATTCACCGTAATTGCCTTCATGGCCATTATACCCCTCCTCGTGGGCTTGCTCCTTGCCTTTTGACATAAAATCCTCCTTGCCTTTTGACATAAAATCCTGTATCTGGAGACTTAGTCCATGAAGCTGTTTTTGCATTCCCTCTAGATCTAGTCCGCGAAGCTGAGTTTGGATTTCGTTCACATTTTCTTCAAGTTTTTCCATCCTTTCATTGGCCATCGCTTAAGCTCTAGTTGCTACCATACACCGACCTGATGAAAAATTGGGACCGCCAAAAAATTTTTCACCATTAATTGAATGTTACCACCATGTTGAGCTCGTCGTCCTGATTTTAATGGGCTAGATCACCAATAAGCGTCCCGGAAGATACTCCTTCTTGATCAATACTGCAGTCGCCAAATCCTCAAAATGTCAATGCGGCCAAAAGTCTTGCGACAATTATAACCTAGTATAGGAACCCTTCACAACGCCTCTGGTCTGGTGGATCTGAGAGATCTGAATGGCGGATCAGGTAGCGTTGGATGGCTGAACTAACTGCTTCTGCAGATCTGATGAATCTAATAGATCGGAATGGCTGATTGGGACCGATGTCTGCTGTTGCTGTACTCCTTTGCTCAAGCGGATCTGGAAGAGATGATGATTGAAAAAAAAGGGAACTAGGGTCTTGAGGAGTGTCAGGTGCTACAGATCGCAATATACATAAGGGTCTGGCAGTAGTACTCGGCCCAATGTTTCAGGGCTCTAACTAAGGAGGGTCGACCGTACCCTTAGCCGTACCACCTGACTACCCTATCTTATGGGCGAGTAATCTCTCCGAGTGCTGTTCTCGGTGTACTGTAGCCGCAAGACAACCGACGGTTTATCTATGGCAAGGTTTTCAGGGAGCCTATGGGGCTTCCGATATACCTAGAGGGTACGTGTAAGACAGTCCGTGCATGGTTCTGTCTAATGCGCTACTACTCGAAGAGGTACCCACAGGGGTTACAAGGGAGTCCAACAGACGTGACCACCTCTTGTATTTCCTGCATGCATGCCTCCCCAAATCCACAGATTTATGCGCTCAACGACAGATCCCGTGGTTTAAAGATGCCAGAACACGTCTCGAGCCAAATTTTTTTTTGCTATGAAATGGAGATCCCACCGGCCCTGGAAAGTTCTCTAATACCACTTGTTATGCTCTTAACCTGCAAATGATACCCAAATACAAAATATGCAAAGAAAAGAGACCCAGAACACAGAATATGCGAAGAAAAGATACCCAGAACAGAGAATACAAATGATTTTATTATTCAGATAGTAATGTTCACTTGCCTCTTCGAGGGGGTAACCTCCAATAGAGAAGAGCTCGATTACAAAATAAGACACGATATTCCTCGCAGGGAGTTTCTATCCTTTATATATGACTCATACGTGCAATACCACGGGCCAATACCACGTATTACTAATACCATCTATCTAATACTATGGCCCATTTGCAACTAACTGTGATTCCGTTATTAATTGCGGATTAACCACTTACAATTATTAATATGGGCTTTATTGACTCTTGACTATTAAGTGGTCCCATTACATAGATAAGGGGGTTAGGGTGGGACCCTAATAGTTTTAGTAAAGATGTTTTGCTAGTCAACTTGAATAGATTCAAATTCTTCTTTCAATTCTAGATTTTTTTTTTTTACTTGCTGATCATTATCAAACACTTGCTAGTTTATTATGTTATTAGGTATAGTAGGTCTATGCCTAATTTCAACTTCATATTTATTTCTGGAATGAATTGGAATTGTAAATAAACTTTTTGAAACAATCAAATAATCTGCGACACTATTCTGTTCTCTAGACTTGATGGTGAAATTATACTCTTCAAACTTTTCCAGTAATTCAAAAATCATATTTCTGTATGCTCTCATTCTAACATCCTTGGTTTTATTGGTGTTGTTAATTTGTTTGATGATCAATTCAGAATCACCAAAAACAAAGATTTTCTTAGCACCTAAATTCTTCAAGACTTGTAAACCCAAAACCAATGCTTCATACTCTGCCATATTATTTTTGAAATCAAAATTGAGTTTATAAGAGAAAAACTTAATTTAATCTCCCGGGCTAATTATCCATATGCATTCACCAGCTCCATCATTTCCTGCAGCACCATCAAAGCTCATGTGCAACCACCCTTTCCTATCAATTTCTTCAACCTGCTTCTCCTTTTTTGCATGCATTTTTTCTGTGTTGTTGGCGATTTCATTGAAGAGTATAGATGAGCCCAATTCAGTCTCCATTGCATATACTGGAAAGTTTTGAGATTTTCCTTTGCTTCTAACCATATATGCCATCCTAGACTCTCTGTATAATCTCCTTGTTCACCAAAACTGGGATAATAGCATATGACATATCCATCTAAATGGTTCCTTTGATTTTGGCAGCACATGATCTTGATAGTAACATATCAAACTTTGGTGGAATATCAGTCACAATAATAGACATAAATATAGTCTTAGTAGGAATTTGACTTAAAGCAACAACTACATATTTGATTAGATCTATACATTTCACCCTTTTCGAATCAAATGAAAACAAGTCTTTGTGTGGCTTGGTTATGTCTAAACTAAATCTTTCGATGATGACCTTAGGCATTAAATTGTGTGATGTCCCTAAATCTAACATAGCGTTATGTATTGTCATGTCATGGATGTTTAAAATCACATAGAAAGATGGTACCTATTCATTCTGCTATCTTCTACTCTTGGCCCTAGGAACACAGTAGGATGATCTTCGTGCACATTCAAAATATCAGATGATCCAACTTTAGCGTTAAGAATTCTAACAATTTGCTTTATGTATTATGTACCCTTATTATTTCTCCAAAGGCGAAAACAATCTTTATCTTTGAGACTTCATTCTCCAAGTTGAAAATTGGTTGTGTCTTTTCAACTTCCTTTGCAGGGGTTTCTTTCTTTTGTTCTGTAACCTTTGGAGCATCTTTCTTAGGCTTATTTTGATTTGCAACTACATGAACATTTATGTTTCTCGGATTATACTTATTTTAAATCTCTAGAATAACATGTTGATAGCCTTCTAAGTGTTTAGATAGTCGCTCAGTTTCATCACCATCCAAATCATTATAATACTCATCATGTTCTTTTGTTAAAAACCTTCCTTTTTCATCTTCACCTAAACAATGAATGGTATCTTCTCAGATCTCTGGTTTCATTTCCTCATCATCTACCATGTTTTGATGGAAAGGATTCCTAAGTTGTTGGTCAGAATGATTTCTCTGTTCTCTTTGTCTTTGTTGAATTTGACACCTTTTGAAAGTTGGATTTCTAACTTGTGTCTTGGGTTGTGCAGTAGGAGGATTGTTCCCAAGGGCCACTCTATCCATGAGTCTTTCCATTGTTTTCATTATGGTATTAAATTTAACATTAGGAATGTAGAAGGTTGTTCTTCCTCTCTTAATTTTCCTTTACCAATTTTAGACCTCTTAGCTGCAGCCATATTAACTTCCACTTTCACAACATCATTCTGAATGTTAGCTAAGGTGGCAGACTCTATCTCTCTTAATATAATGGGAAACTTATAATCAAAGGCCTTAGGATAATGTATCTAAGAAGCTCCTAGTGTTGGCATTATGAGACAAGTGTTGTCCTTGATGGCAAATCTCACAGATGACAAATCATAGTGCAGGAGGTCAACAGTAAGGAATTGATGATCAGTCTACAAGAATGAAGAGAAAATATATATACGCAGGTTCATCGTGACCTAGCCGCGTATACACGCGGGTTAGACGTTACAAAGGCGTGTATGCATATACACACACTTTCATGCAAGGAAAAGCATGTATATGTTGAAGAACTTACTTTTGGTCCATGGTAGTTAGTCCTTGGTATTTGAACCTATGATTTTGGACCATAGTATCTTGTCAGATGTGATGATCCCTAGTATTGGGTCCATGGTATTGATTTATTATAGTTTTAGACCGTGGTATTGCGAAAGGCCAAAAACTATAAAAGGAGAAGAAGATCATTAGGCAAGGCTATGGAAAATTATTGAATATCTGATGAAGGATGAGATCCAGTATGCAGGTTATGGGTTGCTTGATCTACACTAAGGAGGGATCTCATAAGTTGATGGAGAACAAGATCTAAGGATAAATTAGGATCAAATGGTTTGAAATGAACTATCTCTCTATGGTTGATTATGCTTATTATAGATTTATATACTGACACATGTAATGTTATGCACTGGGTATAACTTAAGTTTGAAATCGCTGCAAGTCATGATTGAATATTTATAGATATGTACGCGGGTTGGATTTGGTGAAAGCACGTATGTACGCGGGTTTGGTTCATTGTAGTAGCATATATCATTTGAGCTATGATGTTTAAAGTTACAGGTGGTTCTGGTTGTTGATAAGTTCTGATGACAATTTAATGGTGTCATTATTCTGCATATCCTGCTTGATTGATTGTGTTTGGCTTTAGTATTGATGGATGAGAACTAATATTGGATCAGGATCATAATGACTCATATTTATGTGATTTGATGGACTAGATCTGGGTGCTAACACATATTAGTCTTGTATATGTAATAATCTGGATATGTCTGAAGTGAGGAAGTGCAGCGAAGTTATGAATGAGTAATTAATGTCATATACGCTGGTTCGCTTTGGTGAAGTTGTGTATACACGTCGGTTCGACACTTCCAAGTAGCGTATACACTTTAATACATGATTTTGATGATACAGTTGGTTCTGATGATTGTTGCAGAGTTCAGTGTTCTGCTCTGTGTTCTAGTGACTACTTTTCAGTGATTCAGTATTGGGTGATTCAGAGATTGCTAATGCAAGTGTTGATTGATTGTGTGCTTCAATGATATTGATGGGTCCAGTATGAAAATTGGATGAAACGTGGCCTTCAGATTATAGTGTTGTGCTTCAGTGTATCCAGTCTAAAAATTGATGAAACGTGGTACCTGGAGGAAGAAAGAGAAGGTTGTAGTCTTCGGTAGGTCAGCACCTACGTACTAGTATATCAGCTAGTACAAGAGCCAAGGGGGTGGTAGCTCCCTTCTAGTAGCAGCTGAAAGCAAGTAAAGGTTGGAACAGTTCAACAGGTAGTTGCCTGCGTACTAGTAAATGGATCGGCTAGTACAAGAGCAAAGGGGGTTGTAGCTCCCTTCCAGGAGAGTCTGGATAACGAGAGAAGGTTGTAGCCTTCTGCAGGTAGAAGCCTGTGTACTGGTATAAGTCTGCACCAGTACAGAACTATTGTAAAAGGAATTTCTTATTAAAGAAGATTGAGACGACTTGCAGTAGGTTATTTTCACCCACATTGGGTTTCCACCTTATATCATGGTGTTCATGTGTGTGATGATCTGTTCCATTTTACTGCTTCTGTTTACTGTTCATAAGGTCAATGAAATCCTGATGCTTATCATATAATGTATTATCTGAATCATAATATATATGCTAGTTGCATTAGACAAAGTCGCGGATACATGCGGGTTCACTTAACTGAAGTAGCGTATATGTATCTAAGTATGGAAATGAAAAAGTTTTACTGATTTGATAATACTGATTCACCCCCCCCTCTCAGTATTATTTCCAACAATTGGTATCAGAGCAGGTCCTTTGGTAGAAGCTTGATCTCTTGAAGGAGATCTGTGGAACAATGGGAAAGAAGCTTAAGAAGAAAGTGCCTAAGCAGAAGAAGACATCTCAGAAGAACTATGACAGTGGGAGAATCGATTGGGGATTATGCAGAAGCACTTCAGAATCAGATTCAGAATTATTTCAGAATGAAGATGAACTATCAGGTATGAATTTGTTATCCTTTGATGTTCCGTCTATCTATCCATTTGGAAAAGATGAAAGTGATAGCAAAACAAATAAATTTGCTCTTATGGGTGAACAAGAAATATATCAAATAGAGACAGAAATTAAAATGCTTACAGACAAAATTAAAGATCAACACGATCTATTGAATAAAAGGGAATGTGCTTTCAAAGAAGTAGCTACCAGACTAAAGGCTCAGCAAGAGGAAGGAAACAAGGTAAGTAAGTTATTCAAGGACAAATATCAAAAGTTGCAGGATGAAGTAACATCACTAAGAGATGAAGTCAATGAAAGAAGCACAACCATCAAGAAAGTCAGAGATAGATCCAGTTACTATGAAAGTCTTGAAACCACGATCCGCTCGCTAAAAGAAGATTTTGAAGAATCAAAGAAGCAGAATAAAGAACTACTCCAAGCTCATGAAAATGAAGTTCTTGAACTAAGATGTCAGTTGGAAGAAGAAAGAAATGCTGAAGAAAACGTGGAAAAACAGTATCTTGAAAAGGAAGAGCAACATCAAGTTGAGGTAAATATTCTAAATGATAAATTAGAAGAAAAAGATAAGCTATTACGATTTCAAGATAGTACTAAAATCTTGGATGATATTCTTAGTAGTCAAAGATCTCCTGCTATCAAAACTGGTCTTGGTTTTCATGAATCTATTGAAGGTGAATCTAGTTCAGAAAATAAGACAAGGAACTCTAATGCAATGCTCAACAAGGAGATGAAAGGTCATCCCCATCAACAACCAAGGAAAGAAATTCTTCAAAGAAAATCCTTTACTCCTCCAATGAATAATGTTGAATGTTATGTATGTCATAATCTTGGACATGTTGAAGCCAGATGCAAAAGAAGAATGGTTCAAGACCATCACACAGAAAGATCATCACGGTCCAGGTACTTTAAGGGATATTGTTTCTCTTGCAATATGTTTGGTCACAAAGCTATTGATTGCTATAGAAGGAATATGAAACAGGTAAGATGTTATGCCTGTAACAAGCTTGGACATATAACAAAGGAATGCAGGATCAAAGTATGGGCACCATATCAAAAGGAGAAAACGTCATCATCATGCTTGAAGATATGGAAGAAGAAGGAAGTTCACTCAGAAAGATGTGGCACCGCACAATGTACTCAGATGCAACACAACACAGACATAACAGACTCAGGGGGAGCTCAAAGTGTACAACTTCAGTGTCCTAAATATCATATGCACGTTTCATAAAGGGAAGTCACATATATACACGATTTAGACACTGCAAAGTCACGTATATGTCAGTTTGAGGAAACGCAGTGGGGACAGGCTCAAAAAAAGGGTCTGATATGATTTAGTCCATTATTTGCTCTATCAGTTAATAGTTACAGCTTGCTGAGGATGTGTGGAATGTCTTGATACTTGTAAGATGTTTAGAAGTGTTTTGATCCTAACTTGATGATGATGATTTCTTGATGCTTATTTATGATATATGCATGATAAGATATAACAGTAAACAGATGGCACAGGTTGAGGGCGAGCATATGCCTTTAGTAATGCAAGGTTGGCATTATGATTAATAGTCCTTTGTGATGATGCTTATATGACTAAATGATATATCTTGCTATGATGTGGTTATGAGTTGTCCATGATAAAATCTCATATGATTCTTGGGGTTCCATAGTTGATGTTCAGATCATATTTGTAGATTGATTCTTAGATGGTGCATATATGATGCTTACATGGTGATCTTCATAAGGATAAGGAGAAGTACAAAGCTTGAATACACAACGTCATTACTTGATGATGAGTCTCTCATATGCTGCTGTCGTCATATGCATGAAGATCATATAATACAGTTATGATGCAGGATTCCTATAGTTCTCGGTGATCATGTGGATGAGGATTGTTGATGTTGATGACATAAAGAAGCCTTGACAAGATCTTGAGCTCTAGATACATAGTGCTGAATACATGGAGATTGATGAATTCTTACCTATATGATGATAGGTTGATTCTCACATATGTTGATTGATGATTATCAGATGAGGGATATTCCCATGTAATGTTACATGGATGGTCATGCAGATCTTGATGATGATGACTATGGTGTTTTTCACATATGATATAATGTGAATGATTTATGATGTTTTTCAAAAGGATGAATTGATTTCTATATGCAGACAAACCTTGGTACAGGACATGTGCAGGTTGTTGATCTAGAAATAGTTGTACGTGAGTTTAATAAGGAGTATCCGCGTATATACACTTTTTTTTGTGTGGATACAGTCGCGTATATGTTGGTTTGAATGAAATCAGTGGGCCAGACTCAAAGTGAGAAGAGTCTGATAGAGACCAACTGGCACAGCTTCAGGGGGAGCAGATAAACTTCTAATAATGCATTGTTGGCATTACCTTAGAAGCTCTTGATTCGTGTACACAAATTGTTTTTGGGTTCAGGTAGATCAAGTACAGAAGGAGAGCATAAGATCATGGTGGCTGAGCTGAAAAGTGTTTGACAGATGCTACTGATATTAGTCATTGGTTACTTTCATAAGTCTTGCTCTTGATATTTGGTCTCTATGCCTTGTATTTCTTTTATTATCAAGGTCATGTAACGACCCATGTTGGTTTCCCCACTATGCCTGGGATGGATAATGTAATGTTCTTGTTTTATCATGTGTAAATTTTTGATGTATCCCCACTTGGTTGGGTAGATGAGTCAAGTCCCACTTGGATGGGAGATGAACGTATGTATGAGTCTTTGGTAATAGGAAGGTCATTTATAATAGACTCATGTTCTTCTTGTAGAACATATTTTTGCAGATCATGCCTACAGTCAAGGGGAGCATGAACAACACATTTTCAGCAGTGCAGAGACTCAGCATGTACTCAGGGGGAGCATGGACAGATTGGTACACCTTGGCATATACAAAGGGGGAGCTCATTCAGAAATTTCAGCAGGCACTCAGGGGGAGTATGGACAGCAGAATGTTTATCAAAGGAAGAGAATATCTTGGTCTGCCCTTTGCCCTTGATGTCAAAAGGGGAGAGTGATTTGGTATTCTTGCCATCAAGTCCAAAGGGGGAGAGTGATTTGGTATTGTTGCCATCAAGTCCAAAGGGGGAGATTGTTGGCATTATGATGCATGTGTTGTACTCATGGCAACCCACTCATAGAAGAACATCTCACTTAGTTATAACTAGATGAATCATCAGAAGATATATTAGTGTGACTAAATGCATGGGATGCAGGTCATCTCAAAGGAATCAGATGTTAGTTCTAAGTGTGACAAGTTAGCCTTGCCATCAAGTCCAAAGGGGGAGATTGTTGGCATTATGAGATAAGTGTTTTCCTTGATGGCAAATCTCACAGATGACAAATCATAGTGCAGGAGGTCAATAACAAGGAATTGATGATCAGTCTACAAGAATGAAGAGAAAATATATATACACAGGTTCATCGTGACCTAGCCGCGTATACACGCGAGTTAGATGTTACAAAGGTGCGTATGCATATACACGCACTTTCATGCAAGGAAAAGCGCATATATGTTGAAGAACTTACTTTTGGTCCATGGTAGTTAGTCCTTGGTATTTGAACCTATGATTTTGGACCATAGTATCTCGTCAGATGTGATGATCCCTAGTATTGGGTCTATGGTATTGATTTATTATGGTTTTAGACCGTGGCATTGTGAAAGGCTAAAGACTATAAAAGGAGAAGAATATCATTAGGCAAGGCTATGGAAAAGTCTTGAATATCTGATGAAGGATGAGATCCAGTATGCAGGTTATGGGTTGCTTGATCTAAGCTAAGGAGGGATCTCACAAGTTGATGGAGAACAAGATCTAAGGATAAATTGGGATCAAATGGTTTGAAATGAACTATCTCTCTATGGTTGATTATGCTTATTATAGATCTGTATACTGACACACGTAATGTTATGAACTGGGTATAACTTAAGTTTGAAATCGCTGTAAGTCATGATTGAATATTTATAGATATGTATGCAGGTTGGATTTGGTGAAAGTGCATATGTACGTGGGTTTGGTTCATTATAGTAGCGTATATAATTTGAGCTATGATGTTTAAAGTTACAGGTGGTTCTAGTTGTTGATAAGTTCTGATGACAGTTTAATGGTGTCAGTATTCTGCATATCCTACTTGATTGATTGTGTTTGGCTTCAGTATTGATGGATGAGAACTAATATTGGATTACGATCATAATGACTCATATTTATGTGATCTGATGGACTAGATTTGGGTGCTAACACACATATTAGTCTTGTATATGTAACAATCTGGATATGCCTGAAGTCAGGAAGTGCAGCGAAGTTATGAATGAGTAATTAATGTCATATACGCTGGTTCGCTTTGGTGAAGTTGTGTATACACGCTGGTTCAACACTTCCAAGTAGCGTATACACTTTAATACATGATTTTGATGATACAGTTGGTTCTGAAGATTGTTGTAGATTTCAGTGTTCTGCTCTGTGTTCTGGTGACTTCTTTTCAGTGATTCAGTATTGGGTGATTCAGAGATTGATAATGCAAGTGTTGATTGATTGTGTGCTTAAATGATATTGATGGGTCCAGTATGAAAATTGGATGAAACGTGGCCTTCAGATTATAGTGTTGTGCTTCAGTGTATCCAGTCTAAAAATTGATGAAACGTGGTACCTGGAGGAAGAAAGAGAAGGTTGTAGTCTTTGGTAGTTCGGCACCTACGTACTAGTACATCAGCTAGTACAAGAGCCAAGGGGGTGGTAGCTCCCTTCTAGTAGCAGCTGAAAGCAAGTAAAGGTTGGAACAGTTCAGCAGGTAGCTGCTTGCGTACTAGTAAATGGATCTGCTAGTACAAGAGCAAAGGGGGTTGTAGCTCCCTTCCAGGAGAGTCTGGATAACGAGAGAAGGTTGTAGCCTTCTGTAGGTAGAAGCCTGTGTACTGGTATAAGTCTGCACCAGTACAGAACTATTGTAAAAGGAATTTCTTATTAAAGAAGATTAAGACGACTTGCAGCAGGTGGTTTTCACCCACATTGGGTTTCCACCTTATATCATGGTGTTCATGTGTGCTTCTTGTGTGTGATGACCTGTTCTGTTTTACTGCTCCTGTTTACTGTTCATATGGTCAATGAAATCCTGATGCTTATCATATAATGGATTATCTGAATCATAAGATATTCGCTAGTTGCATTAGATAAAGTCGCGTATACACGCGGGTTCACTTAACTGAAGTAGCGTATATGTATCTAAGTATGGAAATGAAAAAGTTTTACTGATTTGATAATACTGATTCACCCCCCCCCTCTCAGTATTATTTCCAACACCTGGGGGAGGCTTAATTTGAGCATGAATGGAATTAAACTTTATTGAATCTTTTTGAAAAATATTGTACTGATTCATGGCTTGCTTTCTTCAATTTGTTATATTCAATCAAAACTTATACATGATTAACTTCACTTCCCCATTTCCTTAGGAAAGTGTCTTCTAATTCATTCCAATCATGTAAACTTTCGGTGGTTAAAGCTTTGAACCATTTTTTCACCTCACCAATGAAACTTTGTAAAAAAAAACTCATTTTAACATTTTCATAATTTACTTCTTCCAGGTCTATAAAGTCATTGAACTGGTCAACATGTTTTTCTACAGTTATCCCCTCCTCACTTCCAAAAGTTTTTATTCTAGTGGAGCACCATTGAGGTAAGTCATGAAATACGGATGGTAAAATGAGAGGGGCATATCTAGCAATGCCTGCCATAGCAGAAGTACTAGCAGAAATTCCAATAGGAGGGGTAAAAATGAAACTAGTAGGAGTAGTGATGAAAGTAGATGTACTTGAAGGGGCTTGAGTGATAGATACTTTTGTTTTCGAAGTAAAGGTAATTCTTTTAGGTAGAGGGAAAATAATTTCTCTTCTTGAAAAAAGTTCAAAAGGATCAAATTCTTTTCGCTTTTCTAAAGACTCTTGTTCAAGTGACAATTTTGATGCAACAATTTCCCAAAAACTATCTTTAACTTCTTTAAGAACCTCAAAAATAGAATATAACTCTAGTTTTGGTAAATCATTCTATGATTTAGATCTGGGAAATATAGGCTTATACTCTTCATCAAATATAATACCTTAAATATTTTGAGTATCTCTATAGGGTAATGAGGTAGATCTTAAGAGAAATGAAGTACCTGATTTTGATGAGCTATCATCTTAACTGAAATTTTTTTCTGGATCATCAACTATTTTTGGTGGATTATGGTCTAGATTTCTCCTCGTATGAATATTTTTGGAAGCCACCTTTAAGTTAAGAGTACTAGTGGAGTCGCCAAGGTATAAATGTAGCCTCGAACAATCTCATCTCCTGCTACCTTCAAGAGCTCAACTTTTGAAATGAAACATCCAAGATAATATAATTTTCAGACTCTCGCTAGATGCACCAAAATGTTATCACTTGGCTGGGATAGGTTGGGATGTATCAACTTTCAACCAAATGTAACTATCTCAAACCAACTTTAGACTAGAAGTTAGTCCTTCTAGTCTGGGAGGGCTCTCTCAAAATATTTACAAAATTACTTGTGATAAACTCAAAATTCAGATGACTAACTCTGATCTCTTTTTGTGATTTTGTAGGTGAAGAAAATTGTGATGATTTCCACCATTGGGCATGGAGTCAAATTAAAACAAAAAATGATCAAAAACAATGTTTAAAGGAAGCTGAGGCGCCTATGGCTTTAAAACTGATACAAATGGGCACCCACAGTCATACACAATAAATGAAGGAAATTGAAGTTGTTTGATAGATTTACATGTAATCAAGATATTATGTAAGACTAATAACAATAGAATAAAAACTCATAAAAGCCATAATACGAATTTCAGGCACAAAAATAGAGTGCTGCAGATTTTATATTACAAGAACAAAATATTACAGAAGGCCAGTTTCTTAAATTCAACATCAACCCAACTCAGCATAAAAAATCTACCTATATATAGGGAAAGGATCCCTTTACATATCTTGCACCTGGGTTAGATTCAATCCATAGTTGTAGAAATCTGTTTCTATTTGATTAATAAAATTTTGAGACTTCAAAGGGATTTCTATTACAACAGAATTCAAATACAAATGGAAGTTCATATGAACAAAGTCTATCTAACAGTTACAATTTTTTAGGAAAATAAAACTATTGTAGCATTGGTGTTGTTTGTGGAAATTTAGAGCATCTGACCTTTCGAATTCAGCTGTGCTGTTTTTGGGATTTTAAATGAGAAATATTGTTTATCCTACTGATAGGTGTGTTCTTTGTTGTTTTAAATGTTTTTGAAAGTGCTTTCACTATCCTCTGTGTCTCACTATCCTCCTTTGTCTATGTTTTTTTTGATGACCATGCTTCTGAATAAATGCCAAAAAACACCCTTGCTATCCTCTTTTATCACTGTTTTCTTTGATGACGATGTTGTTGAAAAACATCCTCATTGTCCCACTAAGTGAAAGTGAAAAGGGAAATTTAATATTTGGGTCGTTGTTCCAGGTTGATTCAATCTAGGCCGTTGATCTGGGCTTGCTTCAATCTAGGTCGTTGATCTAGGCCTGCTTCAATCTGGGTTGTTGATCTGGGCCTACTGTCATTGTAATCGTAATATGCCACCAGAAAGCGAAAAGGATCTTTGACATTGATTTTATGGTGATTTCCCATTATGCCAGACCTGAAATTTCTCAAAACTACAACACATAACCTTTGAGATCCATCGAAATCGCAAATCGGAAGGGGGTTCGGCGGAGGAGGGAGTTATATCTATGTCATCCCCAGTTGTGATATTGCAATCAGTGAGAAGAGTGGTAACAGGACCTGGATATAACAGTCGGCAAAAAACTGCGATATGCGATATCAGTGACAGAAGAAATGTATGTGATATCACAACCAGCGGGGGGAGGATTATGCGATATCGTAATAGGTGAGGAGAAAGTGTGATGACGACAGAAGAAGGACTTTGCATTTTGTGATATCACAATTGCAAGTGGATGAGGGATACGACAGATATGGTTTTTCGTAAGGGAAAAGGCCCATTGTGATATAAAATGTGGGTCCCAGCCTTTAGAAAGGCTTATGACATGGTGATGACATGTTTTATTAAGGTTTTAAATAAATTTCAAAGGGGAATGGAGGAAACACGACTAGAGTTAAAAAATGGGTCACTGTGCCTAGAGTTTTAAGAAAATAAAGGGAAAAATGGGGTTATCATAGATAACAAGTGGTATGCTTGTTTTTATTTCAATAAGATGTCATTGTAAATACTACATTAAGCTATGTTATAAATATCCATAGGAAATATGTTTCGTTTTCAATGGTTTTCTAGTCATAGGTGTCATAGAACACTGAGGATGGTGTCCCCCTATAGGGGAGGAGTTTGTAATAGCCCTTGGTTGATTTTCCATGTAAATAAAATAAAACCAAGGTCATGGGACACATATTCCAAACCGAATGTTGGGAAAAACATTATAGCGGGCATCACTTGTGATTAATTAATTACTATGGAATTTGGCAAAGGCAAAGATGCAATAAGTGGAATTTAATTATGAAAATAAAGGAAAATAGAAGAAAAGTAAGGTGAAGAGACATAAATTTACATGCAAGGGGAATTAGAGGAAATGTGAAGGGAAATGAAGAAAATAGAGGCCTCAATGATAAAAAGGCTTCAGAGAAATAGTTTCAAGTCTCTTGACGGTTTTTTCTTTTTGATAGTTTTGCAGTGGAGCTCTAGTTCATTCTCTCATACTCTTATACACTTAGAGAATTATTGGAGCATGCTTGGAGAATTATAGTATTCATCTGGATTGGAGAATGAAAGTAAAGGAAATCAAGGGAGCACAAGGGAACACTTGGATCAACAACTACAACAGGGATACTTTGTAGGTAAGATGTTGCATGTGTGATTTCCTTGATGATTTTTGGATGCATGGTATATGCATGTGATTCCTTGGTTATGTGCAATCATTGGCATGGATATTTTCCTGGATTGGCAGTGGTTTCATCCTCTCCTTTCCATCTCCTTGATAGACATGGTGTTGTGGGTTTTCCACTTGCTGTTATGATTGGTGCTGAATTTCCCTATCATTGTGGGTTGGAACAAACACTCTAGAAGCCCTGAAACAATTTGGGTTGAGTTACTAGTTCTTGGAAATGTAGGTTGGGACAAATTCTCTAGATCCCTTGGTGGGTTGAGTTACTAGTCCCTAGAGTCATGGTTGGAACAAACGCTCTAGAGCCTTGGAAGGTTGTGGGTTGAAATACTATTTTCAGGAGCCCTAGACAACTTGGGAAGAGACTAATCTAGTTGATGTTAGTGATTTATGGACTGTATAAGTGAGATCACTGTGGTTGAAGGTTGAGGTGGTTTGGCCTCTGGAAGCCCTGATTGGTTTTATCTTGGTTTATCTCATGATATCCCACATTCATGCTTTTAATATGACATGGGGGTGATTGCATGAAAGAGAGACTTAGTTCATCCCAATTTGTGGTTGGGTGGTATGTGGAAGTCCCTAACTTGGTTGTATTTTGAATACGTTAAATATGAGCACTTGTACTAGATATCATGTTGACATTATGACTAATTTTCCATGGCTTCTATGCTAGTTATTTTTTAGTTATATGATGAATTCTATCTGTGGCTCTTGTCATGTTTTGATAGGTTATTGAATCGTTTATGAATGCATGGGATAACAAGTGTTATTGTAGTTAGATATAGAGGGATTCGAGCCTTCTTGGCGATTCTCATATGAATACTATCAATTTATGATTAGATATGCATTCATGACATGTACCTCACCCATTTACCATATGTTTGACAAAATTTATGATGTGGATTAGGCATATATAGGTGAAATTCTTGCTTGAATTTGAATGATTAGCATTGTTATCCGGTTTTATATGCTTTTGGAAAGTTACAAGAATTTCTATTCAGTGGTACTATGGAGGCTAACTTGAAAAAATTATTTAGATCCCGGAATTGCATGCACAAAACTGTAGGATTTGGGTCATAACTGCATGGAGACAAGCCTATGAGTGCGGTTATAGGCTTCCAACTGCATGGATGTAATTTCAAGGATGTAGTTAGAGAGCTAGGTCAAAGAAAAAGGGTTCTAGCTCAGCGATTTATCACTCAGGGTGGTTGACCAACTCTTGAGTGATTTTGTAGTCCCTGCAGGATGTTAGTAAGTGTTTAGTTTTTAAGCCCCACTTCCTTACCTGGAACTTGGAGGTCGAGTCATGTCATAGTGACACTTAACTCATGTTTACCCTGGAAATCTTGTGAATTTGGGTAAATGTGGGAGGAGGCATTACATTCTGGTATCATAGCTCCTAGGTTTGAACACTTGGATTAGATATGCTAGATGTGATTTTTATGCATGCATGCCCGTCAAATGCATGTACTATAGTAGATATGGCTTTGATGTATGTAGTCAATGTTACAGTTTGTCTTATTATGCATGATGCAAGTTATTGATATACTTATGTCATTATGTGTATATACGTGCATATCATGATAATATGGACTAATTTGTGTAGATGAGATAGCCTCCCCTGAACTTTACATAGGTATGATTTTGATTATGTCTATATTTGGTTTATCTTACATAGCATGTTGCAGGAGAAGAAGATCATAGATGACGAGAAAAATCGTGGATTATAGCTCATGTGACTCTCCTTATAGATAAAATAAGAAACGAGGAGATGATTAATCTCCTGATATAGTAGATACACTAAGAAGTATGAAGGAAAACCTTAGAAGTTGCAAGGAAGATAATGATAGGATAATTGAGCCACAAGAAAGACTTTCGAGAGCTCAGGAAAAGAAAGAAGAGGTAAATGTAGTTAACATAGGACATGGATTCTAACCTAAGGAGTAGAAAAAAGGTGATACTAGGAAGCCTTTTCAGTATTGGACTTGTGGTGGAAAAAATCATGCGAGAGATTGTCCAAAACACAAGAGTGGGAGACCTTAGATTTACAGTGCTCAAGCGACATAAACAGTTGGACATATTGGGTAGAGTATTATTGAGATTTGTGCAGTAGTCAATAATAACAAGTTGATCATCAGGCATCCATTATTGAGATGGAAGGTAAGCTCTATAATCAAGTTGTTTCTATTTTTATTGATCCTTGATCTAACTACAGTTATATTAGTCCTGACTTGGTGGATAAGTGTTGCTTGAATAAAGAAGTGAATGGAGAATCTTGGTTGGTGCAGTTGGCTATAGGGGCCAAGAGAAGAGTTAATCATTGGGTGAGATATTGTGCATTTGAGGTGAATGATATGCCTACATCAACACATCTAAATTTTCTTCCTTGGATTTCATACAATATGTTGTTAGGAATGGATTAGTTTTTCATTCACGTGACTAAGGTAGATTGCTATGAAAAGTCTATTGAGTGCCTAGATGATAGCAAGGAAAGAAGGATATTGTATGGAAAGAAGAAGCCTACATCAATAAGAATGGTTACAACTATGTAGGAAAAACACAATTGTAAGAAGGGATGTGTATTGTTTGTAGTTCATATTTCCAGTGACAAAGGGATGGATGTTGATGAGGATGAATTCCTAAAGAGGTATCTTGTTTTGTATTATTTTTCGGATGTGTTTCCTACAGATATTCCAATTTCACCACCTCATAAAGAAGTGGAATTTTCTATTGAGTTGATGTTGTGAGTAACACTAAAATCTAAGGCACCATACATGATAAGTACTTTAGAGTTGGTGGAATTGAAGTTGCAGCTTAATGAGATTCTAAATATAGGACACATAAGGCCACGTGTGTCACCTTGGGGTGCATCAATGTTGTTTGTAAAGAATACGTATGGTACTCTTAGGTTGTGCATTTATTAGAGGCAACTAAAAAAAGTGACTATCAAGAACAAGTATCAATTTCTAAGGATTGGTGACTTGTTTGATTAGTTGAAGGGAGAAACAAAGTTCTCAAAGATTGTTTTGAGATTAGGATATCATCAGGTGCACATCAAAGAAGAAGATATCTACAAGACCACATTCCATATCATGTATGGGAATTATGAGTTCATAGTGGTTCCTTTTGGTCATACTAATTCTCCAATTACTTTCACTTGTTTAATGAACAATGTGTTGCGTCCTTATCTAGACAAGTTTGTGATAGTGTTCATTGATGATATATTGATATATTATACATTAGAGAACTTTTGGGGTCTAAAATGGGCCTCCTAAGAAAAATTTACGACAAAATTAAACTTTAAAAGAACTAATAGGATGCAAGATGATGATGTCAACAATGGGGGATGATTCACCATTTTTAGGGTAAAAAAGTAAAAAGAATAAAAAATAATAAAAAATAAAATAATAAATTATTTTTTCAACTTATCTCCATAAGGTTTTACTTAAATTTCAAGTGGGAGTACTCATTGTATGAAAAATTTAATTCCTCATCCAAGGAGTACCCATGTTGCATATTTTCAATGGACCCCACTACACAAAAAATGAAAAATACATGAAAAACATGATTGCAATCACATTTTTTCATGTATTTCTCATTTTTCGTTTAGTAGGGTCCATTGAAAGTATGGAACATGGGTACTACTTGGATGAGGAATCAAATTCTGCATCCAACGAGTATGCCCGTCTCGAAATTTAAGTAAACTCATAAGGAGATAAGTTGAAAATATGAGTTGAAAAAGTAGATTTTTCTTTCTTCCCTCTAAAATTTGATGATGTAATATAATATTATTATATTATTTCCACTATTATTTATAATTTCCTTAGTAGGCCCATTTTAGACCTCAAAATTCCCTTAATGAGAATGAGGAAGAGCATGCAGAGCACTTGGAAACAATTTTGATATTGTTGAGAGAGCATCAGTTGTATGCCAAACTCAACAAGTTTAGTTTCTTTTAGACTGAAGTTCAGTACTTGGGACATGTTGTTTTCAATGATGGAATAGTAGTGGACCCAAAAAAGATTAAAGCTATCATGGAGTGGACAAATCCTAGGAATGTGGAGGAGGTTAGATCATTCATCAAACTAGAAGGTTATTATAGGAGGTTTATTAGGAGCTTCTCCTAGATTGACTATCATATTACATCCTTGCAGCGAAAATGAAATAAGTTTGAATGGATTGAGGAGTGTGCAATTAGTTTTGAGTAGTTGAAGAATTTTAATATAGATGATCTGGTCTTGAAGATTGAAAATCTTGATAAGGATTTCATGGTATGTACATATGATTGCAAGAGAGGACTTAGTGGAGTCTTGATAAAAGAAGGACATGTGGTATGATATGAGTCAAGGAAATTGAATGATCATGAGAAAAACTATGTGACTCAAAATATCGAGTTAGAAGTTATCATTCATGCCTTGCAGATGTGGATACATTATCTTATTGGTAGGTTTGTCTTGATGAGTGATCATAGTGGAATTAGGTACTTGTTTGACCAACCTAATCAGAATGCTCGGAAAGTTAGATGGTTGGTTACAATCAATGAGTTTAACTTCGAGATTAGATACATTAAGGGCGAGGATAATGGGGTTGCAAATGCTTTCAGTATGTGAGTGTAGGTGAATCATATTGTAGTAGTGAGTTCTTATGAGACATATTCACAGTAGTGGATCTTGCAGGTAGGGAAACATGATGACAGGTACCAGCAGCTGAGGCAAACATTGCAGCAACAGGGTGAAGGTAATAAGGATGAGGAGTATCACCTCATGAGAGATGGCTTGTTTAGATTTAGGAACATGATTTATGTGCAAAATAACAGTGAGATCAAGTAGCTTATCTTGAGGGAGTTTCATGTCACTCAAGATATCATAAGACTCTCATAGCAATTAAAATTTTCTATAATTGGCTGAAATTTAATAAAGAGGTGGTTTAGTTTGTTACTAGATGTTTGGACTGTCAACAGGTAAAAGTAGACTGTAACCATCCAACTAGTTTATTGTAGCCAATTCTGATTCCAAAATGGAAATTAGAGGTCATTTCCATGGAATTCATTATAGGTTTACCAAGGACATCGAAGCAACATGATTCCATCATGGTTGTGGTTGAAAGGCTAAGTAAGGTAGCTCACTTTATTACAGTTAAGTCTACTAATTCATCTAGTGAGGTCGTTCAGATTTATTAGGGAGAATGAGATTGCATGGTGTTCACAAGAAGATCATATCAGATAGAGACGCCAAGTTCACCTCCAGGTTTTGGAAAGATTTGTTTGCAAGATTGGGGACAAAGTTGGATTTTAGTTCAACTTATCATCTATAGAAAGATGGAAATACAGAGATGGTTAACATGATTCTTAAGGATACATTGAGGATGTATGTCATCCATCAACAGAGGAAGGGAGGAGTATTTTCTACTGGTAGAGTTTGAATATAATAATGGGTATTAGGAATCCTTGAGGATGAGTCCATTTGAGGCTTTTTATGGTAAGAGTTGTAATACTCCTATCAGCTGGAGTGATCCAGTGAACATGCTGCTGGTTGGACCATATATCTTGGCTAAAATGGAACAGGAGATGCAGGTTATCAAAAGGAATTTAATGGAAACACAGGACAAGAAAATAGGTTATGCAGATCAACCTAGAGCATAATTCAAGGAGTTTCATTTTGGGGAGAATGTGTACTTGCACATCAAGCCCAAGAGGTTCTCCTTGAGGATTAGATCATGTGCCAAGCTGGTACCTCAATATTGTGGGCATTTTGAGATCCTTGAGAGGATTGGACCAATGGCTTATCAACTTGCATTGTTGCCAATAATGAAATTCCATGATGTTTTCCATGTTTCTTTGCTTAAGAAGTATGTCCAGGATGTTGATCTCATGATAGATTGGTTTGTATCACATGTAGAATCAAAGGGAGAATTCTAGCCAAAACCTTATTGCATTTTGTAGCGGAAATAACTCATAATTCAGAATGGAGCAATAGAGCATGTTAAAGTGTAGTTGAAGTGCTTTGGTCCTCATGAAGCTGAGATGGATGATCAGATGAGGGATTTGTATCCTTCATCATTTTATGGTTCAAGAAAATGATTTTTTGGTATGAGTATATATGGGTCAAATCATGGAGCTGGGTTACACTTTTTGGTGAAATGAGCGTGTGTTTTGTTGAAAACCGGATGCTTGATCTAGCAATTTTAAGCGCTCGATCAAAAAATTTTTAAGCACTCGATCAAATTGTCGAGTCACTTAAAAATAAATTGATCGAGCATTTAAACAAACTCTAGATCGAGTCGTTTTATAACCCAAGTTAACAACTAGATCTAGCTTTATTTCTAATTAAAATACCCTAACCGTGACCTGCACAACTCATCTTGGCTAGAGTCCAAGAGGAAAAGGATTTCGACAGAAGATTTCTGAGCTTGACCGAGATGGAGGAACTTAATCCAGCTAGCCATCAACCCTGCCATTGACTCATAGGCTCAAGCCAATGTAGGTTTCCTGACATTTTTGTCTCTTTTATTTATTATTATTTTATTTTTATTTTAATTTTTTTTTTTATTATATATATATATATATATATATATAATATATATATATATATATTTTTTTTTGAAAAAAAAACCTAGCATACAAAAACCACAAATGAAATCATGAAAATCACCATGAAAGCCACAAAGAATCCCCAAGAAAACCCTTGAAAGCCACAAAAAACAACCTAGAAAACCACAATGAAAATCCTTGAAGACAAAAAATAATATTGAAAACCACCAAGAAAACCCTTGAAAGGCACCCAAAAATACTATAATTTAGTTTTTTTTTTTTTTTTCATTGTATACCTTATCTACAATGGTAGCATATTTATGATAAATGTTTTCTATTGTAAACTTCATTTTCAATTATTTTACATTTCAAAGTTTTTTTTTAGGAATTTAGTGAAACAGATTTTAAAAAAAATGATTTTTTGTTATTAAAAATTCATTTTAAATTTCAAACAAATTTGATAAAAAATATGCCAAAAAAAAATTTCAAAAACATAATACAATTAAACTATAGAATTCCAATAAATAAATAAATTAGGAATTTTGAATTGACATATGAATATTGTTGCTCATGGTGAACGTTTATTAAATCAATAAAAATTTAAGATAAATTTATATTTTTAAATATTTTTTTAATAATAAATATAGTAATTTTTTAAAATTAATTGTACTATAAATATTAACTTATTGAACTTTATGAAATATATATATATATATATATATATATATTATATAATATATATATCTTAGTTCCCACCATTATTAAATTTATTAGTTGAGTAATGATTTTGTAACTTACACTTCCTATATTTTTATTTAACTATATAACGCAACATAACATATATGTGTGTGTGTGTGTATTTAAGTTTCAACAATGCATCATTGGTACATACATTAAATCCATGATGAAAAGTGCATTTAAAGTGAATATATATAAGTATTTTGACTTTTTTTCTAATTTGTATCATACTATTTTATTATGTAGTGTCATAGAAGAAACATTGTCTTCATGTGCTTGCACCTAGTAAATGTCATGTGTCAAAATCAAATATTATAAGAACTTGTCTTATGGAGTATTTAGTTGGGATGAAGTTTTTTTAGTTTTGCAAATAGGTTTATTTCAAAATTTTACATATATTTACATAATTCTAATCTATGAATAAAATGCATTATCTATAAATGGGAAAACGTGTAAGCTAAATTTTCATTCGCATTTTTCGATTGTGTTTACCTGGAACTCAATACTTTGTTATATAATTGATCAAAATAGGCACCTTGTTTAGTTTAGGAATTTAGCCTATATTATTCTACTTGAGTTTATAAATGGTTTTCCTGTCAACATTCTTTGTATGTCAACGCTTTTTTCTTGGATTAGTTTATATGTATTATATGTAATTTGTAGAGCCATCTCTCATACACCCCCAAATCAAAACTCGTCGGGGTGTTGGGGGATCTGTTATACATGGTCAGGCTATATCATGTCGCCATACTAGAGTGTCTATTCCACTCATAGATCCTCCCTTTGTTAGGATATTTCGACATATAGGAAATAGTTAAGCATAACTTGGTCTAGTGTAGAGTTAGGTAAAATGTGTTTCTTTACTATGTACTTTTGTAACTTACAATATGACGGTCACGATATGTTCTAGACATGAAGTGATTTGACTATTCATTCTCTCTTTGGTATTACCGACACTTGATCTATGGCTTAACACTCGATTGGTCCATGATCTTTATTTAAAGAGCATGGAGGGTCATTTGTAGGGTGACCGTTCATGAGAGAAGCTTATGTAAATTTTCTTTCTTTTACATTAATAAACTGCCTGAAGTGGCCGCGTTGGCTCAGGCCGTGGACTGTTTCCCTCTTTGAGGGTTTTAACCACTTCAAGAATACTGGTGTACTAATCTGTGATTTGTTTATGAGTAGTGTCCTTTTGTATTTTATCTGTAAAACTTACCCTGTAAATTCTTACATGGTATCAAAGCTATTTAAGGGTCACATCCGTTGGTGATCCAAATCCAAAGCCGATACAACTACATCCGACTATCGTTTCATAGATCTACTATTTTGTTACCACTTTTGGGCCAAGAGGATTGATCTATTGTATTAGGGGCATTTGTTATAGTAAGGAACCACTTTCATTTTATGTGAAAAGGTTTCTGGTAGCCTTAGATACATCATTTTTAAGATTTGGAGGTATACAATCTTTATTTGCAGTTTTAGTTATTTATCTCTCTGTTTATTTCGGTTTATTTATCTCTATGTTTTTTATTACTGGATCTATACCTTTCATTATGCTTATGATCTTTGCCCCGCGACTTTGTGCGGTCTGAGCAAATAAAAAAATAGAAATGAAGGATTTTTCTTATGCATATGCTCTTTTCTACCACTCCTTAGTGTGATCTCAGAAAATCAGAAACATTGAGGAAAATATTCAGTTTGTGGTGAAAGCTAACTTCAAGCCATAAGGTTTGGTTTTTTTTACATGTCCATGTTGGGTTGTGTGGTTTTTTGTTTTTTAGGAAAAAATAGTTTTTTCAAGTAAGCACGCGCTTTAAAGCTTCAATGACTAAAAAAAAATAGCACAAAAAAAACCCTTTCCTCTTTTCCAAAAATTACTAACTTTTTAAACTAGCTCACTTGGTCCAAAGTTACTTTATGAGAATTGAGGCCTTGGATTCAAGTCTTTCTTTTTGTTGAGTTACGTATTCAAAAAGCACATGTAACTTATGTTTTAAAGTTACTTTATGTAAAAATGTTCTCATCCATTATAAAAAAGTGAGTCACTTATAATTCTAAATTCTCTTTATCTTTTATTTAAGTTACAATTTAGTGGGTAGCTCATAAAGTACCATTGTAAAAGTGACTTTCACTTATTTATAAAAGTGGGTCAGATATAATTTTTTTAAAGTAAGCTAATTAGATTAAGTTTGGAAAGGGGGGAGGTTTTTTTTTAAATATTACTATTATCATTCACTTCCGCACATTGACGTATTTTGTCAGCATCTTCAACAACTTTTCTTCAGAAATCCATAAATTCTTCATCCAGAAGCCGTTTTTAGAGCCATGTTTTTTGAATCAGCCTAATTTTTCGAGATCTTTCCATTGGAACACTTAGTTTCAGCATCTACAACTTCAACTTCTATTAAAATTGAAATTCCATGCCAAGTTATTCTTGACAACGCCAACTACTTCCAACGGTTATCCTGCATTGTGGATTTACTTAGAAGTAAAGGTCTTTATAGAATAGCCTCAGGCCAGGAATCTAAACCTAAAGATGAAGATAAGGCATCCAAATGGGAAAATATGCAAGATCAAGCATGTGGGTTGATAGGGATGTCTATTTCTCTAGACCTTAGGATTCCATATTGCAGAACTTAATACTGCTGATGAAGCAATGAAACAACTCAATAAAGTTTTTGGAATTAAAAATGAAAATAGAGCCCATTAACTCGAAAATGAGTTTCTTAAGTTGGACCCCAATAATATTTCTTCCAGTGAAGATTTTTTGTCCAAGTTCAACACCCTTAGACTTCTCTTCGAAGGTGTTAAGGTTAAGAAATAAGATTGTAGCCTTATCTATTCAATTCTTACAAAGTTAGGATCATCCTACTCTGTGTTTGTTTCCACCTTCCATTCTACTAGAGAAGCCTTTATTTCTCAAGGACAAGTCTACAAGTCCCCCTCTTTTTATGCCTTTTGTGATTCTTTAATAAGAGAACAAGAAGAACTCTTACATCTTAGTCTTCTTAATCTTGGAAACTCTTCTAAGAAAGCCTTAGCCTCCAAACAACAACCAAGTTCGAAGAATCTTAAGAAGGAACATCCTAAAAGGAATGGTCCTAAACCAACCAAGGGTCCTATATACTTTCAATCTCAAAATGAAAAATCAATTCAACAAAATGATAAAGCAAATAAAAAAATAGGGACGAAGACTGATAGACATTGCAACTTTTGTAATCGAGATGGCCACTTAGAATCCAAATGCTTTAAGAAGATGGATGCCTTGGAAGCATCAATGAAGAAGCATAACATCTATTTGGAGCACTCTTCAACTTCAACTTCATCTTCAGGAATAACACTTTCTTCATGTAGTTGTCAAGCATCTCAGTCTGTTTATGCTCTAAATGTATCTTCTTATTCTCATTCTCATGAGTGGCTCATTGATTCTGGAGCTTCTTATCACATGGCCAAAAAAAAATCCATGTTTTCTTCTTTAAATGATTATAACACTAAAAAATGTTGGTGATGAGAGATCTCTTAGTGTTGTAGGGACTGGAACTATTCATCTAGACAATGGTCAATTTAATGATGTATTATGTGTTCCTACCTTATCCTGCAACCTTCTATCTATATATCAAATAACTCATTCAGGTGAAGGTAAAACCACTGAATTTTCACCTCATGATATTGTAATTAAGGACCTCAAAGATCCTGGACATATTTAAGCTACTAGAATTGCTGATGATTCTATAAGGTTTTATGAGTTTAACAACTTTGGGTCATCAACTATTTCCTCAATATTTTTTGCTCATAATGATGAAGTGAACAAACTTTGGCATGAGCGATTTGATCACTTAAACTATCAATTCCTTCAAAATCTATGTAAAGAAAATATGGTGACAGGTCTTCCTATGGTATCTTGCAGAGATGGTGTTTGTTCCAGATGTGTACTCGGAAAACGTCATCGGGATAATTTTGATAAATGTGCCTCTTGGCATGCCTCAATGTTAGGCCCCTATACTACTAGTGTCACCCCTTATTGTTATTAGTGCAAACCACTTATTATATTGATGTACCCATGTAGTGCCCATATTGTTACTATTGTTCCCCATAGAAGCCCACTATTATTATTATTGTGCCCTTACATTATTATTGTTATGTCAGCTCTGGTTATGTTATGACCCCTTAGACTCCTATATATAGAAAGGAGGTATTTTCATTTGTATCATCGAAGAATTGTTCATTTATGTAATGTAAAGGAGGTTGCCCCCTCGAAGAGGCTGAATTCTAAGGCATTGATCTATCTTTTCTATCTTTTCTTGAGCTGGTTTCATAACAGTATCCTCTACTTGGATGGGGATGACAATGCATTGGCCATTAGTACCCAAGCCTTTTCCTTCATACCCGATTCTCTTCAACAGTTTGGAGCCAATTCTTGTGTTATGATTTTCAAACACAACGAAATCATCATCAGGAAACATAGATGAAGATGGAGAGCTACTTTTTACCTCACATGGGTCTCGTTGCAGCTTTTCCAAGGCCTCGTCCTTTGCTGCAGTTGTAATAGAAAACTTTGTTTCTCCTCTTTCTCTTCATGTAAGAGCATCTTCAATTCATCATTCTATGTTTAAAGATTATGCTTGTCTTGCTTCATTTCTTTCATGGCCTCTTCTGTGGCTTTCAACTGAAGTTGTAAGCACTCGCTTTCCTCGGTTTCTTTTTGTAGAGTTTTATACATAACTTCCACTTTTTTGGAAATTTTAAGCATGGCCTCATACATTTCTCTTTCATCCTCTGTCATGGTTGACATTGCAATTCACATCAACACAAAGACCTGCTCTGATATCATTTGATCCAGGTCCGGGTTTGAAGAAGCACCTTTCCAAGACCTTTTACTTTCGTGATGTGTTAAAATAGCATTTTTAAAGAACATTAACAAATACAGCTGCATATTGTAAAGAAGAGGAACATAACAATCATCAGCACATGAAAACAAAAGTCGTTGATAATGGAGTTCGTTTAGGAGGGACTACATCTCTGGGCCCTGGCGTCATGATTGTGTAGGTTGTTGCATCATGTGTTGTCAATGAAGATGATGTAGATAGAGATGATGTCTTGATAATACAAGGAAGAATTCCCTCATGCAGGAGTGGCTCTAAGAGAGTTTCCACAACTCAGAACTCCCAATCAAACTCCTATCAGTATGACACAAAAACATGCATGGTGAGCATCCTGCCAACATGGCACAAAAGGGATGTCAAAACAAAACACATTCATGACGAAAACAAGAGTATCCCAGCAGCGTACAACAAGGGATCTCAAAGCATAACATAACTATTTATGAAAACAAGTACATCATATGAAAGATTCTGCATAACATGAAGCAAGGAATCATAACAACATGAAATAAACAAGATCCTACATCAACATCAATCATGGATCTGTAAACATAATGCGGAAATAAGAAGTACATGAACACATCATATACCTCACAACCAAGGGCCATCTGAAGAAGTGGATCTCTCACTGCTGAAGATTCTCGAACCATTACCCTCAAGGCATTGATCTCATGAAGATGGCTACTCACACATGAATTTGGACATCTGCACTAGAAGTTGGCAAATTGAATAGAAGAAGAAATGAGAGAATAATAAATTTGAAGACACCATTAGATTTGTGGCATCGAGTAGTGTTGAATCAACTATCCAAAATCTAAATTCTGAGAAGTTGAGAATTTTGGGCTCAAGGAATCTTCTAGATTCCGCAGGGAATTCCTCAAATATTATGTTCCATGGATGGACTGTAAATATGCAACTCAGATGGAGAATCTGATCTCACCATTGTGATCCCTATGGAAAACCATGAAAAACAAGTATAAACTTGACTATATTCTAAAATGTCAAAATTTTACCTCCTTGGTAAAATTTCATGGCTCACGGTTCTACTCCATGTTTTCGCTAAAATCATGGTTCCACGTGCATTCTGGAGCTGACTTGATAATGCAGACCTCTAATAAAGAAACGAACAACACCATTGTGCTCGTGGCGATGTGAGGTGTAAAAGCCATATAAAACTTGTCAAATTCTGACAAAGTGAACATTTTCCCCTAATGCAAAATTCGTGGTTCCTGCATTAAAATATTAATTAATGTGTTGCCTTGAACTTCATGCCTTCATTCTGCATCGAAATTCATGCCTGTGGCCTCTCTCCTCCTCAAACTACGTGTAGAGGTGAAAATCTGAGTTTAAATAAAACTCATTGGTGGATTTCCCAACGAATAGGTCATTGTCCTAATGGTAAATAATAGGAGTCATTGAGGAGAGGTCAGGGGATCAAATCCTGCCTCTTTCATATATATACCTTTTTAATCACAATAATGTATAAATGGGGGTCAGGTCTGCATTGGGCAGCCCACCCCTAAAACCCCACACCAAACACCATTATCGGTGTTAATATATTTATCGACGCAAATCCATCAGTGGATAAATCACAATCGGCAATCGACGATTCCAAGGGGCGTTGACGCATATATCTACACCCGATATAGGGTTTCACCGATATCATATCGGCGGTCACTATGGTGTTGTTATTGGTGATCAACAAGGTAGTTGGCGAGATACATGGAGGTTGCACCAATATATATATATATATATATATATATATATATATATATATATATTTATATATATATATATATTATATATATCGGCGACATATATTATGGTTGGACCATTGGGCTGTCAGCTGGGTCCACCGCTGATGGCCCGCACCCACCCTTTAATACATTGTTTTTGAACATATAACATGCAGCGACTGTGGGGGAGGGTTCAGTGGGGGTTATTTCCACCAATCCCTTAATGCGACTTGCGATAAGGCTATTTAAAAGGGTTCAGTGGGGGTTGTTGCCGCTGATTCTGAAACCATGTATTTTCTTATTTTTATATAGTTATTAATAAAAACGAATCTTGTTTCATGGTTATTTAATAACCATATAAAAATTATTTTGTCTCTTATGCAGGTTTTAGGAGACAAATGAGAAAATGCCAAGTGTCAATGGCTAATGGGCTGCCATGTCGGTCCATGTCATGTGGCACACTATGGGCCCTACTTTTCCCCTATAAATGTCAAACTTTGAAGAGCTTTATCTTTCACATACAAGCTCAGTTTGATGAGTCGTTTGCACCACCATGATCAAGATGACGTGGTCTTCGATCTGGTCCTAGTTTGAGTTTTCGAGCGTCTCCACGCCATGGTGTCTGAAGATCCAGCTAGATCACTTTGCATGACTGAATCTAAAGCAAGGTAAAGGCATCCCCAAATCACAGAGAAAAGGGAAAAGCCAAGCGGGGGCAACCTATGATAACCCACCGAAGCCACAAGAAAAGAATAACACTACGAAGATAGTGAAGGACACAGGAAAGTGGTGTGAGTTCCATAAGAGCTCCACTCACAACACAAGTGAGTGTTGGGGAAAGTAGTCACTAGTAGCTGAGATGAAGGCTTTCAATTTAGATGCATGTTCCAACTCTGAGTCAGAACCCGACAATGGGAAAGATAAAGGTAAGCAGATAATTTATGCGGAGACTAGTTTCGATTTGGCCAACACCAAGATCCAGAAGATTGAGCCTGAAGATATAGAGGAGGGGGGAAACCTATTCGACTCATAGATGTGGGTGAAGGGTTCTCTATTGCAGTTCATTGTCAACAGTGGAAGGCAAAACAACCACATTTTAGTAGAGTTCATGAAGTAGTTGGGCCTACTGACTACATCACATCCGCAACCACACACCATTAGGTGGCTTCACCAAGGTCAATTTCTCTGCAACAGCGAGTACTATTGCCTTCCCTACAAGATCAAGCCCTTGATGGATGAGATACTGTGTGATTTTACTCCTCTTGATGTTTTTGATGTATTATTAGAAAAACCATACTTTTGTAAGCGAAATGATGTATATGAGTTTAGACCCCGCTCTATTATTATTTCTTTACAAAGTAATTTATAAAGGATACCGATGGTAGCCCGCCTACCTCCATCACTTTGATCTCTACTATGAAATGCACTAAGATCATCTCCCAGACTAGGAAATTTTTTTTCTTTCTTATTCACTCTCAAAGTAAGGGGAAGATCGTAGCCACATACATTGGCCCCGAGAAGGGTTCCTCCACACAGTAGAAGTAGGTAGATATGGTCATGGAAGAATACAAGGACATCTTCTCCTCAAACATTCGATCGATCTGACTCCCGAAGCACCTCTACCCAACGATCAAATATATCGACTCTCCATTTTGGAAAATGATGAGATCAAGTGGAAAATCTAGGAGTTGTTGTAAAAAGGGCACATTCGACCATGTTCCTTGACTTGAGGGAGCCCAATTATAATTTTACAGAAGAAGGATGGGACCTGGAGACTCTCCATTAATTATTGGGAACTAAACAATATCACTATCAAGAACAAGTATCCAATCCAATGGATTGATGACCTTCTGGAACAACTAAATGGGGCCAAGTATTTCAGCATGATTGATCTAGACACAAGGTAGGTTGCAGAATGTTCACCATTAGAATTTCTCTATATATATGAAACAATTCCACTTGAACATTAAATACAAAAAGGGAAACATAATAATGTTGTAGATAGCCTCATCCGGTCCCTAGTTGCAGCATTGTCTCATGTTCTCAACTCTTGTGGCCACAAGACTTCGAGATGACTGCAACTATGCAAAAATAATCTAGATTTCGCCTCTACATACCATATGCTACTGGATGGAAAGAAAGTGCCTACTTCCACCTTGAGGACGCATTATTATGCTACTTGGGCCACCTTTTTTTCCTTCAACCAAGTGTGCCAAGCTAATTTGGGAGACACACTGCAGTCGAATCGCATGACACTTTGTTGTGGAGAAAAATGTGGTTGTACTATAGAAGTACTTTTATTGGCCCAAATTCTGATTAGATGTTGGGAAATATATCATATCATGCACTACCTGTGCCATCACCAATCCAACCATCAAGAAGCAAGGTATGTACACTCCTTTTCCTACTCTGAGCCAACTATTGGAATCCATCTCCAGAGACAATATGTTTGGCCTCCCTTCTACTAATCATGGTGATCACTCTATATTTGTAGTTGTGGACAAATTTTGTAAGATGGCTATATTGGCGACCTGCAAGAAGATTATCATAGTGGAGGAAACTAACAAATTCTCCTTTGAAAGAGTATGGGTACATTTTTGGATCCCGCTAACCATTATATCAGATTGGGATAGTAGCTTCCTAAGCACATTTTGGTCAAGCCTCTCGACACTATTGGACACCAAGCTCACCAAGTCAATTGCCTTCCATCCCCAGACTGATGGCCAGACGGAGGTCGTCAATAGGATGGTAGTGCATATACTCCACATTTACAACTCCAAGAATCCTCGAACCTGGGATGAGAGTCTCCCATATGTGCACCACAATTATAACAAATCTCTCCATAGCTCGACTAGTCGCAATCCCTTTCAAGTGGTCTAGGATTTCAACCATTGTGTCTGATTGATGTTGCCATGACTCATGCAACTACACAGACATAATCCACACATGTATTATTCGAGGCTGATAAAGTGAAAAAATTTATTGAACGGAACCAACACATCTGCCAGGAGGTTCATGACATCTTGGAGAATTCAAATCCCAAGTACAAGCAATTACATGATCAACATCGGGTGCTACACAAGTTTCAATTGAGTGTCAAGTTCTGGTTGCATTTCCAGAATGAATGCTTTACCAGAGCCTATCAGAAGCTTAGACCACTCTGACATGGTCCTTACAACATTAGCAAGGTGGTGGGAGACAATCCTTTTGAGCTCAGCATTCCAAATTTCATTGGCCTACCCCCAGTGTTCAATGTGGATTTCCTTCAGCCATACTTCCCATCATTATTGGACATATCAGACATTGTAGAACAACTCACACCAGTATATTTAAACCCATATTTCATGGAATAGGCCACAACTGATCGGATTATGGACATATAAGTTAAGAACACTCACTAGCAGAAGATCCAAATATGTCGGGTTGTCAAAGTTGGCCAACTCCTGCACCAAGGAAGGTTGCTCACCAAGGACCAAGTTAATAGAAGTTTCCCCATCTCATGGAAGCACTCAACACAATGGGAACCACTGCTTGCTAAGGGGGGAGGATTGATCCAATTGGATTTCAGCGGCCACCCACCTATTCCACTTGTACCCCTACCACCATCTCTTTCAATTTTTCAGTTTCCTTAATTGTATCACAATTTACTATTGTTGGTAATTTTTCGAGTCCTCAACTTCCGAAGCGGTTTTGAGGTAGTAAATGACATTTTTGGGGGAAAACAGGGCCAATGTTGGTCAGTATCTCTAACAAGGTATTTTTTGTGTCAAATAGAGATCGTATGCCAATGTTACGATCCTTGGAAGTTGATGTACCAATTTACCCAAACGGATGCCATAGTTTTGGTGTTTCATCTCCTAGGGTTAGGTTTTTGGACATTTATGGCTTTCCATTGTTTATAAATAATAAATAGGCCTTTGAGGCTCGTTGTAACATAGTTCAAAGGCATGTAGCCACCACATCTCTTCTCAAAGATAAACTACCATCGCCCAAGCTAGTCTTATTTCCATTATGTTTGTAAGCGTATTTCAGTATTTCATATTGATGAAATGAAGTATTTTTTCCATTGCATCTCTGTATTTGGGTTTATATCTCTAATTTGTTACAATCTTCGTTAAGTTTGGACCAATAATTCTATATTTCATTTTTTGGATAAAATTAATTCAAGGTAAACTTTAAAATTTATTGAATCATTCTTAAGGAACATTTGAAACATTAGGGCAAGCATCTAGAGGTCTATGCTAGAGATGTGCTTCCACGTCTATAAACATAGGAGCTATCTTTTTTTGTGAGTTTTGCATTGTGTGGATGATATCTCGTTCCCCATAAGCATGTGTATAATATTGTTCTAAGGAAAAGTGGGCTTTTAAGGAAAACCATAGGAAATTTGACATTGAGGACCAGAAAAGAGGGACACCGCTAAAGGAAAAAATCAATCATTGAAGAAAGGTATAAAATACTTATTAAAAGGATTAATAGAGGTTCTTGGCCTGGTAATTACATCTCACCTTGGGGGTGAACTGGAGGCACTCAATTAAAGGTTGGGTGGAGAAACATGTGTAACATTCTCAAGTGAATCCCTAACAATGATACTAATTAGACTAATTATTATGTTATTCTATTTCCTATTCACTATAGATTACCTGTTATGTCCTCTTATTTTTCAATATGTGAGTAAATATACGTAAATTTTGATGTTATATTTTATATTTATATATGTGAGTAGAATATTTAATTATCATTTTGGAATGTTAATGATATGCATGTAGATTATTTAGTAATTGGTTCTACATTTGTGAGGAAGGGATTCGATAATTATGAAGTTGATTGTTCAAAGACTGCATACTCAGTGTGATATGAAATTCTAGATTGATTTCACAATGGATGTGCATATACTCATAAATAACAAAATTAGATGGTTATAGTTGGTTTTTAATATTATTAGAACATGCATATGGTGACTGAAAATTTAGTGGGTCTAAGAGTTGATACAATGACTAATAAGATGTGAATTCTCTTTCTACGTTAATAACATGAGCCTAAATGGTAAAGGTAAGGCGTTATTAGCTACAATGAGAAATTTTATGTTGTGTGAGGAGGAGAAATAGTGCTTGTAGGGTTAGAATCTTCAAACAATGGAAATTTGTGAGTATGTTAAGGGTAAGGGAACTAGGCATACGAGGAATTTATAGGCATATTCCTAATAGAGTTGTTTTCTTTTAGGAAAACAAAGTGAGACACTATAGAAACTATAATACTCACACCAAATAAGCGAAGGAAATACGTTTTCTAGTAGATAAACTACTAAACTGAAATCTTTAAGAATAGAAATAGGGAGATAAAATTTTCATTTATCTCAATACCGAAAATTACTGAAGAATAATAGAATTAACAAAACAAAGATTACAAACCCGAAAATATATGTGTGCAACTGGTAGCGAGACAAATCACACATTAATTCAACAATTGAAAAGCAATGGGAGACAAATTGATACAAGTATATGCACATTTCACATTTCATAAAACTTCGTCACAGTAATAAAAATCAGGTACCCAATTTGTGTGAAATAAATTACATCAAGAAATCAATTATTGAGCAAACACATGCCTTAAATAATATGATTGACACAAATATCAGAAAGATAAAACATCCATGACTCTGTTACATCAAGTGGGAATCTAACCACAGAACCAGGTAACCAGAGGTTTAAGCCTCGGTAACTATGGTTCATAAAGTTAAAAATTTAGAATCACAATCACACATATACTTGTATCCGAGCGAGGTATTAAGAGAAGAGTTCCCAGATTGAATTCCCTCAATCCTCATATAGACTCTCCAGCTTATCATAGAAATAATCCACAATAACACCAACAAATAATGAAGTTTGGAAAGGGTCACATAATTTGACTAATGCTAGAGAATCGTGGTAACCAACTGTTGTCTAGGTAAATCATCTCTGCGGATAGAGACAATCCCTCTACTTGAATGAGTGGGTCTAGCATCCGAAATGAAAATCTACTAGACACTTTCCTATGTTGCAATCAAAACGAGGGACGAAGAAGATGACCTACCTTTTTTTTATGCTAGCTCGTTCTCCTTTGCTGAAGACCTTGAATCACTTGCTTCACAAGCATGTTCCTGTTGCTCTCAACATTTATGCACCTGCACAAGGGATCAAGACATAACAAGGCATTCAAACAAAAATAGCATATTCAAAAGAAACCTACTTAACTAATCAAGGAATGTTAAGCTAAATGATACATGAGCATGCACATTTAGGGAAAATGAACTAGCAGTTGTATATTAATAGAAAATAAAGGGAAGAATACAACCAAGCCTTGACGTTGATAGGATCTCCTTGAAATCAATGTCCAAGTCCGAGCTAAGCTCCAAGAACTCCTTCTCTAAGCCAATGAGTAGCATATAGGCACAATCTTAGCATAAGGGTGGAAATAGACATAGACCAACCCAGTCTCCAACCTGGCCAACCATTTGGGAACGGGACAAGATTAATATATAGGTTGGGAAAGGGAGTTAGGATCTCTCCAAAGGTAGGAGTAGATCCTCATCTAAAGGAGGTAGCTCATAGGGATAAGACCAAGAGGCCAAGTTGGGAGAATTTGACCTCATCTATGTCAAGCAACCTCCATCTCGCCGCTCTGGAAGCTTCTATATCATGAAACTTCTCATCCTCTTTGGGAAAACTACCTTTTTGGGATCATCACGGGTATATGAGAAAATAGAGCAATGCCATCACGGGTCTGGTATAGTGCAACAGGTGACCATCGCGGTTTTTAGCCTCATAAGAGCATTGATTCTCAATTTAGGGTTTAAGAGCTATTTCCTTCAGGGGAAGCTCAAGGAATTTTCCAATCAATTCCTTGATTTGAAAATGGGGCACTTAGGCTTCTTGTCTAACTTACAAAAACCTCTCCCACTTCCAAAGCTTTAAATTTTCCCAAGTCTTAATTATTAACAAATGTGCAACTAAGAAATGCTTGAAAATATGGGTGTATGCTTCTATTTGTTTTCAGCAAGTTATTTACTTTAAAATATGTTGTTTGTGCTGATATGGGAAAGTAATTAAACTGATATACAAATGCATAATAGAGCAGCAGTAAAAACAAACACATGAGATAACAAGATAATATGGGATTCACCCTGATATCTTGGGCTATGTCTCCTTCACCTCTAATAAACTCGGTTAGGCTCTCTAGGATTATGGCAATAGTTCTTTTACAAGTGCCTACACTTAACTCCAATGTTTTATATAGCAACATTGGGCTTAGAACACCAACTTATCCCCTGGCTCTTGGAGCTCTTTGGCTCTCTAGCTCTAGCTCCTGGCTCTGGCTCTAGCTCTTGCTCTGGTTGTGGCTCTGACTCTAGCTCTGGCTCTATGGCTCTGGCTCTGGTTTTGGCTCTCAGCTCTCACTTCTGGTACTTGCTGTGGTTCTTGGCTCTGGCTTCTCTAAGCTCCTTCTCCTAGCCTTTTTCATGCATCTATGAGTCGCTCGACTTCCAAGTAACTCCAACAACAATATGCTGATGTCAATTGAGCTCTCTAGATTTTCCACTTGATCTCCGAGTAACTCCAAAGAATCTCTGCGCATTCACCATCTTCTCATTTTTTGCTTTTTTTCTACCTATTACAGTGAGGTCTTACTTTCGCTTTCCTACTTCCAGGTTTCACTTACTACCTCTTAGGCTGCTCTCTCTTTCTCCCCCTTTTACTCTCTGTCTATTCGTGGCTCTTAAAACCATTCCATTCCCCAACTGTTCATTTCCTCTTTCGCCCCTTCGGTTCACCTACTATTGTTCGTTTGGAGTTCCCTGCCTCTACATCATTTCAATCATCCACAGGTATGTGGCCACTTGTCCACTCACGAATTGCGCCAGCTCTTCCTCGACAGTTCAGTAATCTAGTTGCACTATGGAATGACTCATCTGCCAACTCATCGTCCACATCAAACTTCAAATATTTATGCGCCATGGCTTATTTCTCCAACAGGTCCAGTCATCCATCGGGTGCAATCTCCACCGTTACATTTGGAGCCCCCAAATCCTATCATATTCACTCATTTCACACGGTTGACTTGCTCGATTGTTAGCATGCGATGAGCGGCGGTCTTCTCTCTCCCCCGCCTAGCACGCGTTAGGCACTGAATGGAATAGCTCGTTTTTCTCCAAATCCACTTACCACCCAAGGGTGCCTTCGATATATGCTGCAGGTTTTGAAGCATGGGACTTGCCTTTCACCTTAGCACTTTCCCCATGGTTTCCCAGCTTCCCATGTGACTGAGTGCTCAGGGACTTTCCTTCTCGAGGGGTTTTTCCCAACAATGTGTGATTAGCGCTTTGCATCAGAAACAACCTCTGTTTTCTGGTTTGAGCCTCCTAACTACCATTTTTGTGCCATGCACTGTCCCCATGGGCCACCGATCAATGTGCTTTGACCGAAGTTCCTCGTTGCTCTGTGCTGGCTACAAATTGTCATTGTTCAAAGGTTATTTCTGATAGGCTTCAACATCCATAAAACTTTAATCTTTGGTATGAGATTTTACAAAGTTCGGGTAGCTTTAAGAGAGTTTAAGGATCCAATTTCGGATCATGCCTTAGGAAGGATTTGAACTGTGTATATGACTGATTACACAACATTATGGTCATGTTTCAGGCACTTTGGGGTATGTCACAAGGAAGTGTAGGAGGTGTGACAAAATATTGTGTAACAAATGTGCACTAAAGCATGAAGGCAGAACGGGGAGAGCTGGACGAGATGCTTTATGAGCTTTTGCAAGGACAAGGACAAACACTGCCAAGAGACCTACACATAAAGGATGCATTTACATATACATATCTAATGTCAAACATGAATCTAGGGTATGGACACAACGATCCAGATAGAAAGGACTACGTGAAAAGATCCATGGCATGGGCATAACCATCCGATATAGAAGGATCATCTATAATCTAAGATACAAGGCCTGGATGCAGCCATTCGATATATAAGGATCATCATCGTAAATATAAAGTCTAGCGACATGGTCACAACCATCTGTATAGCATAAACATGTGTACAATCATGAATAATACAAAACTATATGCAGCCTTAGTCATATCATACAAGACTCAAGGTCTTTCACTCCATCCAAACCTGATCAAAGTATGAATTCTAACATGTAAATGAATGTGTTGAAGTCAAACATGCTAGAAAACCACCTGATTACCGGCCATTTCTGTGGACTGTTAACAGGCATGAGAGGAACCACCCATAATGACAATGACCCACAAGGTACGACAGCTGAAGTCAAACACTCGTGGAATCATCCAATCGAAGTCCAATGATGAAGGCCTATTATCGGATGCAAAGAACTTGTCATTAAGGCATGCAATTTGTAAGGTACTAAAAGAGAGTCGCTAAGTCATCTTCTTGGATAATGAGCTGAAGTCAAAAGGAATTGACCCGTTGAAGGCGGGTCATAATGAATCCCCCATCATTGACACGAAACAAGGAATAGAGTGCAATGAAATGAGTAGGATCTGAGACTGTAGCTAAGAGTCAGACAATGTATAGGTAATAAACTGCAAATAAGACTTCTCTTGAGCATATCGGTGACACGACTCCGGAGTGTGGCAGCATTTGACTCAACATAGGACCAAGGGTCATAATGATGAAGTGGAATAATCAAATGAGAGGAAAAATGGATTGCCCAAACCCAAAAGGACAAGTTACTAAGTGAGGATGTCCCAAACCTGACACGAGAAACATATGAGTGTCATGTTCAAGAGCGACATGCTACCTATACAAGAGATGTTTCACTTTAATTTTTTCGCCTATTATTTCTAGTGAGTACCTCGTTATTTTTACACAAGCTTGAAGAGGATACCATATGCTTTTCATATAAGTTCATCCTTTGGATGAATCCATCCTAGTACATTTTACGAGTCTTAGGAAGGAGAAACTCGAGCTCATCATGGTGACAAGTCTTTCGTTGTTTAATTTTTACGAGTCCCATAGATTCAGAGTAACTCGATGTATTTTCATATTTACAAAGTTTGAGAAAGAGATGAAAAATAAAACTCCATCATGCCCGTTTTCGTAATTTTTCTCTCGAATCGGGAAAAGTAGAAAACAATATTCGAGAGAACCTCTTGATCATATTGACCAATGTGTTCCTTTTTCATAGATAGTCTATCTCATATTGGAAAAGGGTTAAACTTATATTGAGTAGGCTTCATTTCATTTACTTTTATGAGTTCTAAATGACAAGTATTGGACAATCTTTTCATTTTCGAGAGTCAAAAAAGAGTTGAAAGGGGGCTCCACCTTGAGGAACGACTGATATAAAAGGATAGAAATTGGTTATGGTGATGATGGAACTGCTCAAAACATTTAATGGTCAAGAGGCTAGCTACTAAGACCACTCATCACATATGTTCCTCAGGAACAGGTAAAACAACCAAGTGAAAGTATATGATCGGCCAAAGAGATGGTGACGTTGGAATGAAAAAACCAAGGCTCATCTAGCAAAAATAGGCTGACAAAAATAGCAATCACGAGATGTAATGTGGGAATGGTTTCATTTTTACACAAGCTCAAATCACAAGAAACTATGCTTGGGTATACTTGAATATGGTTTCTTTTTAACAAGCTTGAAACATGAGAAAAAACTATGCTTGGATTTGGTTTCATTTTTTACTTAAGGTTGAAATGGAAACAGACTATGCTTGGATTTGGTTTCATTTTTACAAAATCTTGAAACAAAGATAAACTATGCTTGAGATAAGCTTGCATTCCCCCAACATAATGACTCAATTCAAGGTACATGCCCCCCAAGATTCATGTCATTCGCTTAATTAGACTATTGGTTACTAACAGGTGGATGGAATGAAGGTTTACTTAGGAGATCAAGTGAAAGGTTGGACTGGGATTTTAGGAGATCTAATCAAAGACTCGAATTGGAAGGAGATTTTTTTAACTTTTTAACAATCTTGACATATGAAAAGAACCATGCTTATGACACCTTGATTCATTTTTTACCAATCTTGGCACAAGTAAAGGAACCATGCTCTTAGATACCTATTTCATTTTTTAACAAGCTTGACATAGTAAAAGAACTATCTTTATGGCCCTTGTTTCATTTTTTAACAAGCTTGATAGAAGACAAGGAACTCTACTCCATGTCCTTTATCACAACCCGAAATAGGCCATTGATTTCAAAAGGTTCTCATCAGATGGGAGAACAAAAGTCTGGAAGGGATACATGTCCAGGGATTCAAATGAAAAATTGGGCTCCAATGCCCCTCAGTACATCGCGTACTACATCACTTACTACATCATCAGTAGATGTGGGCATGGAACATGGGGCCACATAATTAACCTATGGAGGGGGTGATACAGCTTGCATATAAGAGCCATTTAGGGATGATGGTTGAGTGGGAGTTTATTTAGGACCAATGAATGTAAGTTGATCAATGATCACAATGCTTCCTTCATGTGGGAAACACATTACCCAAATGAGGGAAGAAATAAGAGCTCCCATGACATAAACATAGTCACAACGAAGGGGTATATTAAAATCCAATGGGTTTTGGACAACCATAACATCTATATAGATAGTATTTCCTGCCTATGTAATAGGGAACTTAGGAAGGATCCCTAATGGTTGACTCGTTCCTCTGTTAAAAGCTAACAGATTTTGGGTGACGGGGAGAAGCTTAGGAGAACCTAAAGCTTGCCAAGCAGTTGAGGACAAGATTCTAACATTATGCTAGGTACAGCCATATGGTAAGCATGTTTGATAATATGGAAAGTCACATAAGACCGAAGATTATGTCTTTCCAGTCAACTCCAATCAAAACAAGTGACTAAACTACTCGGAGGGGGTGTCATAGGAACATGAGAACTACCTTCTTTCTGTATGGGAATAGGATAACTACTCTCATCCACCTCAGACATGAGAGGATTTCCTTCCAGTTCATTTGAAACTGAAGAAACTAGAAGAACTTGAGTAGTACGAGGTCCACACTCTACCCAAAATGTATGGTTAACTGAAGGTGGAGTCAGATCTACCATTTTATGAACCAATGGTTGGTTGAGAATAGACTCACGAAACACAGTTCTAGATAGATCGAGATTTACCAAAGATGACTTTTGATCAATCACTAGATCAACTAGTGAAGGAGCAGGGAAAAGCTTTTGATACCAAACCAGAAGATGAGTTTGAGAATTTGTACGGTTTTCCAACTCTTTGGAAACTTCATCGACAAAAGGAAAAAGGTGAATGGGATGATTACCTTCACACAACTTACAAGGAAATTTGACTTTTCCTTTTTTCCCATGAGCTTTATTGTTACTAGTTGAAGGTTTATCACCAACATGATCTCCAGAGGTTGATGAAAAAGGTTGATGTGAAACTTTGGACGACACTTCTAAGACCTTGGGAATACCAGGACAATTCTGAAGAAGGTGGTCACCCTGATAGAACATGCAAGGGAATTTTACTTTCTGAGGCTGGTTGGAAGATTTTTTTCATTAGTTCCATATGTAGCAATGACTGTTTGGTTTCCCCCTTTCTTATTTGGCTTCTTCTTCTTCATCCTCTCATCTTCTTCTTAGCTTCTTGGTTACTAGAATTCAAACTCTCACCAGGCGAAGAGGAAGAAGGAGGTGAAGAAATAGGCGAAGAATCAGAAGGGTGAACTTTAGGATCAACATGAATTTGATGTTGTTCAGGTGGAGGAGAACTTGGTTGAAAAGAAGTTTGGACACTCAGAACCACCAAGGTCGAAAATAACCAAACTAGCAGACCAATGGTCAATCCAAGAAGGGGCAACATTTCCATATAAGGAGCACCAATATTTCCAAAAGAAGTAAAAGGACTAAGGAGTATTTCAACAAGAATGATGTTGTTCTGTGGTCAATTAATTTTAGAATTTGAAATGAAAACTTTGCCTTTTCATTTTTTAAGGGTCGAGAAAAGGACGAAAATGTGACTCTAGTCGCTTTCGTTGGTTTAGTGAGTTTGAAAGGACAAGTACTCAATGATATTTTAAAATTTAAGGAATCAGAAAAGATCAAAATGACTACTCAGATACTCTAGGCAAAAGGGATTACCAAGTAATCGTGAACTATAATATACACATTAGCAAATAAATTTACTAAGGACTTGACGTACATGCAGCAAATCTCCCTGAATGTTGTTTTCAGTGTATCATGTTTACAGGGTGGTAGACACAGCTTCCTATGGATAAAGGTTTTCAATCTATGAGGATATCCCTTTATATAATCGACGATATGGGGAACACAAGTCTGTGCTAGCACTGTCTAATGCAAGAGTATTGTGAACAATAGATGCTAAGTTTTATAGATGCTAGAACACGTCTCTAGCTTAGAGCACTAAGTATGAACATTGCTAGTCGATCTTCAATTATGTCTTAGTTTTGGGCTCAAAATTATGTCACCTGAACGCCTATGATGTAACTATATGAGAAAAGGAAAACTTTTCATTTCAGTGAAAGCTAGACTAAAGGGAAGGAATTTCAATCAATAATGCATCAAACAAAATGCATCATGCAAAATTCCTTACACTAACTTCCATTTTCGTCTTCCAAATGCAATGCCAAAAGTAAAAAAAAAAAAAAATCACTTTTCACTATCTTCAATGCAGCGTTTTTGAAGGAAAAATGGTTTTCTTTACAAAGATGCACTTACAGGAATTATGCTTTTCTTTTCATTTTGAATGATTCAATGCACCTTGTAGAAATTGTCACTGTAGATTAACTTGATTATGCAATATACTAAAGCAAAATACTTAATCTACTTCTACAATCAAACATGCGAAAGGTTAATCTATCTTGGGCAAGATCAAACTAAACACATATAATAGAGAAGAAGAATCAATCACACATGAAACATAGAAGAATACTCTAGGGAAAGCCTCAGCTAAAAACCTCGCTATTTGTATTATCATACAAGTGGAAATATCTCAAGATTACACAAAGCTTTAGCTCTCATAGCTATCCAGCTCTTAGTACAATCCCTCTCACTGCTCATAGAGAGACTAGAAAACTCATATGCCTTTTCCTTTGTCCACCAAGCCTCCTATTTCCTTGCACTATTTTCCATGGGTGCTCATACTGTAACCTTGTGTGACACTGATCTCACACACTGTAAAACTGTGCAAATCTCAAGAAATGAATTTCTTCTGTATGCAAGATATTTTTTTGTAGGAAAATTCTAGCAACTGATAGTTCACTGTCCCTACCTTTAATCTCAACTGAGCCTTTGTCTGAAATGACATGCATGAGTTATTTACGAGAGAATATTCGGTTATCAGGAGTACACTAGTTTCATGCATGCATGCATTAACTGACTAAACTCACAATAAATTCCACAAACTATTTGGAACTAATATAACTGGACTTAACTCAGTTAACTAATCTAACTAATTACAACTCAAATACAACTCATCCTCATATCCTTAATTAAGGGATAACTTCCTCAATCAAAGGGATAATTGTTGCATAACTTCAAAAAGACTTCATGTTTGAATTTCTCCAATTAATTAACTCAAGATGAATTAATTAATTATTTTTCAAACAGCTTGTGATACTAAATTCGAATTTTAATTCTCAATTTTAATTGAAGGACAAATTAAAATTAAAATATCCTAAAATGTTATCTTTAGCAATGTTATTTTTAACATTTCTATTTTTAGCATTTCTTGTTGCTATTTTCAACACTCCCTCTCAACAAGAAACAGATTACCTGCCACCCCGATCTTGTCTCTATGGAACTCGAATTTAAACTTTGACAATGCCTTAGTCAAAATGTCAGCATCTTTCTCCTCGGTCAAAATATAATGCAACAACGTGATCCTCCTCACCACACAATCTCTAAGATGATGATATAGAATGTTGATATGCTTGGAGCTATCATAAAATACTGAATTCTCAGAGAGTTTGATACAACTCTGATTATCAAAATAGATCATAGTTGGATCCATCCTCTAATCAAACAAACCAACTAGAATTTTCTACATTCAAATGGCCTCCATGCTCCCTGACTTGCAGCCATGTATTCAGCCTCTACTGAGTTGAGTGCAACTAACCTCTGTTTCCTGTTGTACCAAGAAACTACAGTTGAACCAAGGTTGAAAATTCCTCCTGATGTGCTCTTCCGATCTGATCGACTCCCTACCCAATCTGCATCTGTGAAGCCCTGTAGCTTCACTCCCTATGATTATCTGTACAATAATCCATATTGAGATGTCCCTCTAAGGTATCTCAAAACATGCTTAGCCTCCTTCCAAAACAGCTTGGTAGGTTGAACCATAGCTTGACTCAGTTGGTTCACTGCATAGCACAAATCTAGTCATGTGTTCACTAAGTACATCAGTGAACCCACAAGCTGCTTGTACATAGTAGCTTCTACTACTTCTCCTGAAGTAGCATCCTCCTTCCTCCAATTACCCGCTAGAGGAGTTTGCATGGGCTTGTACTTCTCCATGTGGAATCTCCTGAGTATATCATTGGTATACTTGCCTTGAGACACAAACAACTCCCCATCCTTCTACCAAACTTCCATGCATAAAGCGTAGTGCATGAGACCCATGTCTTTCATATCAAACTCTCTTGCAAGGTCCTCCTTGTAAGACCTAATCAACTGACCATCACCTGTTAATATTAGATCATCAACATAAAGAATAATGATCAACTACTTACCTGCCACCATGATGTGGTACAAGTTCCCATCCACTTCACTCTTTGTGAAGCCCAACCAGGTGAAGTAGTTGTTGATCCTCGTGTACCAAGCACGAGGTGCTTGCTTCAGCCCATACAAGGCTCTCTTGAGTCGACACACACGTGACTCACGATTGAAGGTCTCAAAACCTTCTAGTTTCTTTATGTACACCTCTTCCTCAATCTTGCCATTGAGGAACGCAGTCTTCACATCCATCTGATGGATTTTCCAACCCATCAGTGCTGATAGTGCCAACATCGATCTGATAGATGAGTACATTGCTATAGGAGGAAAGTCTCATCATAGTCAATCCCCTCAACCTATGAGAAACCACAGGTAAAAAAACTTTCCTTATGTTTCTCCACACTACTATATGCATGTTGCTTTACCTTGTAAAGTGCATGGAAACTCACAATTGAGTTGTTCTCTAGTCTTGGAACCACATCCCAAACACAGTTCCAAAATATGAATCCATACTCCTCCACCATAGCACCAACCCAAATCGGTTGCTACATTGCTTCCTCAAAGGAAGATGGCTCAGTCTCAACATATTCTCCAACAAGGGCCGTGTATCTAGTGTACCTATTAGGTGACCCGCTCTATCTATGCTGAGAAGGTGGTTCTCCCACATTCTCTCTCGCAATTGACAACAATATGTCAACTTCGCTCATGCGCTTCTTTGCATCTCTGCAAGACTCTGCTTGAGTGGATGTCTCCACTCCTGGAACCTCTTCATGTAGATGCTCTGCATCAGTCTGACCCTCCTCCTTAGGAACCAAAGTTCCTCCACAGCCTCTAGTTGGAGCCCCCTCTCAACGGAAACATTCATGACCTTCTGCTCATCAAAATTAAGATCTCTGCAAACCACTATCCTCTGACTCGTAAGCAAATACACCCAATAGTTGTGGGGTGTATCAATGTACCCCACAAATATCCCCAACTCAGCTATCCACTCAAGCTTCTTCTGCGCATCCTTGGTCACATGGAAATAAACCGATGAGCCAAAGATCTTGAAGTGACCCACATTTGGTCTCTTCCCGGAGAAAGCTTCCTCTGGTGCCTTCATCCCAATTATGCGATGCAGACTTCTATTCTACAAATAGAACATTGTGTTGCATGCCTCAACCCACAAATGAAGTGGTAGGCCTTGGTCATGCAGCATCACCCGAGCTGCCCCCACAATTGTTCTATTCTTCCTCTCGCCCACCCCATTCTGCTGTGTGTTATGAGGTGTTGTCAAATCCCATTTAATTCTTTCCCCTTCACAGAAGTCCTTAAACTCTTGAGAGACATACTCTCCACCATTGTTGTTTCTTAAGGCCTTGATCTTCTTTTCGAATTCTTTCTCAACCAAAGCTTTCAACTCACAAAAGTTTGAGAATGTTTAATCCTTCTTATGCATGAAATAGATCCAGCATTTACAAGAATATCATCAATGAAAATCACATAATACCTTTGTTTCATGGTGGAGGCTATCAAGAATGGTCCACACACATCTGTATGAACTTGCTCCAAGATTGCTTCAACTCGACTGCCTCGATCATGAAAGGAAGATTTTGTGTACTTACCAAAGGTACAACCTCTGCATGTGTCCATTTGCTCAAGTTTACCTTTGGGAAGTCCGGTAGAAATTTGTTGCATTATCTTCAAGGCCCCATGATGAAAGTGGCCCAAACTTCTATGACATAACTTGCCAATGTCTTGGCTTTGCACCAATTCTGCATTCAAAGTCAATGCAACACAGTCATCTACCTCCAACTTTTAGAGATTGTTTACTCAAATCCCAATCCTCTTGGTATGACTTATGGCTATGTGTCTCAGGAACACCTTTCCTTTACTAAAGAATACATCATAGCCTTTGTGTTCCAACATCATGACTGATACTAGTTTCCTCTTCAATCCAGGCACATACTTTACATCAATTAGGGTGAAAGGAGCTCCATGCTCCCTCTAAAACACAACCGTACCTTGACCTGAAACATGGTACTTTCCATCATCACCCATATCTATGCACATCATGAGGTCCTTCTCCTCTAAGGTACTGAATAAACTCTTATCACCGATCATGTGGAATGAGTCTCCACTATCTAGGTACCAAACACAACCCACCATCGATGAAACCATGCATGCGATGAGGGTAAAATCCAATTTGAACTAAGAGGCCAATGCCTCACCTTCTGATCCCTTCGAGGATCCTTTCTTGGATTTCTTCAATGGACAATTAGTTGCATAATGGCCCACCTCATGAAAATTAAAGATATCACTTTAGATTTATCATTCTTCTTCCCACCATGAGAAGAACTTGATTTGGAATGGGAAGCCTTCCCTTTCCCTTTCTTTTCCTTACTTTTTAAGGCTAGATTTTCTTCATCATCATGCTTAGATGAAGAACCATCTCAGGTGCTCGTCTTGATTTCCTCCTGCATTAGATCCTACCACAGTCATTCCCAATCTAGTAGTTTCTCTCTTCCATTCACTGAGTCTTGGTAGCTATGCCAACTCTTAGGAAGACCGAGAAGAGTAAGACTCACCATATCGTCATCAGTTGTCATTATTCCTACACTTCCAAGCTCATCTTTGTAGGTGGTGATCTTGTTCACATATGTAGAAATAGTGTCACCCTTTTCACACTTAATTTTTTGAAGCTTGTCCTTGAGCGCCTGCTTCCTTTGGTAACTATTGTTCTAATATAGGTCCTTCAATGTCCTCTAGATTTAAAAAGGAGTCTCCTTCCCATGGAGACTAGAGACAATATGATCTTGAACTCCCTCTAGAAGAATACTCCTCACCTTCACCACACACTTCTTCCATTCCGCTAATTCTTGGGCATTAGCTGCTATTGGCTTGGGGATTTCTTGATTAATGAAATCCTTCAAACCATTGTCTTCTAATACCGCTTCCATGTGATCCTTCCATGCTATATAATTTGAGCTCCCATTCAGTGCATACTCGAGCCTCAAGCCATTGAATGCAATTGCTAAACTTTGAGGTGTGATAACAATTTGATTTTGTACCTGGAATCAAGAACTTGAAACTTCAACTTTTCCCTTCTCAGTATGTTGTTCAGAGATCTAATCACCTTTGCTCCAATTCCATGTAGAAATTCTCAATGTAGATTAACCTCATTATGTAATATAACTAAAGAAAAATACTTAATATACTTCTACAATCAAACTTGCGGAAGTTTAATCAAGTTTGAGCAAGATAAAACAGAACACATATAATAGAGAAGAAGAATCAATCACACATGAAACACAGAGAATACTATGGGAAAAGCCTCAGCTAAAAACCCCGCTATATGTATTATCATACAAGTGGAAATATATCAAGATTACACAAAGCTTTAGCGCTAACAACTATCCAGCTCTCAGTACAATCCCTCCCACTTCTCATAGACAAACTAGACAACTCATATGCCTTTCCCTCTGTCCTCCAAACCTCCTATTTCCTTGCGTTGTTTTCCCTAGGTGCTCCTACTGTAACCTTATGTGACACTAATCTCACACACTGCTCCAACACACTATAAAACATCGCAAATCTCAAGGAATGAATTCTTTTTGCATGCAAGAGATATTCTTATAGGAAAATTATAGCAACTAACAGTACATTGTCCCTGCCTTTAATCTCAACTAGGCCTTTATCTAAACTAACACGCATGAGCTATTTATGAGAGAATATTCAGTTATCTGGAGTACACTAGTTTCATGCATGCATGCATTAACTAATTGAACTCACAATCAATTCCACAAACTGTTTGGAACTAATCTAACTAGACTTAACTCAGTTAACTGAGCTAACTAATTACAACTAAAATAAAACCCATCCTTATCTCCTTAATTAAGGGATAACTTACTCAATCAAAGGGATAATTTTTGCATGACTTCACAAGACTGCATGTTTGAATTTCTCAAATTAATTAACTCACGATGAATTAATTAATTATTTTTCAAACAGCCAGCGTGACTAAATTAGAATTTTAATTCAAGGACAAATTAAGATTGGAATATCTTGAAATGTTATCTTTAGCAATGCCACTTTTAGCATTTCTTGTTGCTATTTTCAACAAACCTGATACAATTTTTAGCTTTCAATCACTGAAAAAAGTGATCCATTTTCAATGATGAATCTCAAAAAATAACTCTTCAATGCAACTAATCTAATGTATTTTTTACGAAAAGTAAATTTTGAAATACAAGCTAAAACAAATGCGAAACAATGTTTTCAATGATTTCCACAGAAAACAACACTCACTCAATTAGAAAAACAATCATCTCAATGACACCAACAAGTGACAAGTGGTGACTAACTGACTAGAAACCCTAGAACTCAATCAGATTTCACTTCAAAGCCAATGGGACAAATTTTGCAAATTAATCAAGATAATCAATGAAGAACACCATAGACACTCTGGAAAATCACTAATAGAAGACACACAGATTGAAAACAAGAAGAAAACCCTATTTTCCCTTATAATGTGGGATCATCGCGCATGTCATAGGCAAGAAAGCGATAATAGCAATTGTACTTTAAAAATTTGTGATGTCATCACGACTATGAGGGAGATAACCACAATGGGCCAGAAAAATGAAGAAAAAATAAGAAATCTTCAAGATTAAACAATAAAACAAGCTAGAAAACTGGCGATTGGTCAAACTCAACACAAAAGCATGACGAAGGATTGAATGGACAGGGTTATAGCTTCCCCAGTGGTGTCACCATTTTGTTTTCTAGGTAAATTATCTTTGTGGATAGAGACGATCCCTCTAACCCAATTAGTGGTTCTAGCAATCGATGTGACAACATACTAGACACTTTCCTAAGTTGCAATTGGAACGAGAGATGAAGAAGATGGCCTACCTCATCTGGATGCTATCTCGGAATCCTTTGTTGAAGACCTTGAATCACTCGTATCACGGGTTCGTTCATTCTGCTCTCAACGTTTATGCACCTACACAAGGGATCAAGAATAATTCAAAAGAAACATGCCTAACTAATCAAGGAATGTTAAGTTGAGTGACACATGAGCATACACATTTAGGGAAAATGAACCAACAGTTGTATATTAATAGAAAATAAAGGGAAGCATACAACCAAGCCTTGATGTTGATAGGATCTCCTTTAAATGAATATCCAAGTCCAAACTAAGCTCTCCAGGAACTCCTTCTCCAAGCCAAATTAGTAGCATATAGGCACAATCTTAGCATAAGCGTGCAAAGAGACATGGACCAACCCATCCTCCAACCTGACCAACCATTTGTGAATGGGAGAGGATGCATATATAGGTTGGGAAAGGTAGTTAGGATCTCTCCAAATATAGGAGTAGGACCTCATCTCAAGTTGGTAGATCATAAGGATAAGACCATGAAGCCAAGTTGGGAGAATTCGACCTCATCTATGCTGAACAAAAGTATTAAATTATTTTTTTCTTTTCTCGAATTTTCAAGTTTATTTTCTTTATTAGTCATAATCAACCCTGATCTAATTTTATATTTAAGAAAAAAAATATGAACTAATATATAATTCCTCTATTTGACTCTCAATCTTTCTTAATAATTCCTATATATATATATATATTCATATAGATATTTTATTTTTATTTATAATAAATTAACATTGTCTTTAAAATTTTTGATATGTTAAACATTTTTATTCATTAACTACATAGTAATAAATGATATATTAAACATTCTTATCCATTAACCACATAGTCATAAATATAATTTTTTTTTTATTAGTAGAGTAAGGAAATAAAAGTTTAAGGGATTCCGTTCCATTGTGATTTTTTTTTATTAGTAGAGCTAGGAAATAAAAGCCACTCTATTGTGAAATTTAAGTTATATTCAAATAGATTTCAAATATTTTGGATATTTTATTTTTATTGATTTGAAATTTACTTTTTTAGCTTGTCTTAGGAACAGGGAATTACTATTAAGAAAGCCACTGTTGTTTCGTATCATTTCCCGTTTGATTATATAACTAAAAGTCGTTTGATTATATAACTAAAAGTCATGAGAATTTACGTTTTAAGTGCTACATATCTTTTCTCGTAGGTCATTCATTTGAGAAACAAATGAAGGTGCGTATCCAAATTGGTGACCGTGTCGTAAAAGTAAAACCTAAAGCATGATAAAAATTGAATATAGAAACCACTGAATCTCAGTGCAGGAAGTTTAAAGTATATTTCATAAAGTGGAAGTTTAAATAGTATATTTTGATTTTAGAAATAACCTTAGGAATAACCTTCCATTCGTCTTCATACACATTGTAGACAGTTGCAGATCACAGAAATCATCATGTCCACCTACAACCTAAGGGAGTCCATCAAGTGATATGGACAAAGCACCCACTATTCAAATCTCCAGCATGTCTACGCCATGGCTCCACTTTCCTAATGAGAAAATAGTGGCGTGCCTCTGCTAGGTGGAGATTAGACGTCGATCAAACCCAACTTTTGATTAACAGAAGAGTGCAATCCCATTGTGAGTACCAGGTAAATGAGGAATGGGAGGAAGCATTTCACCAGTGCCTTGCAAAGGTTCAAACACAGAAACCAAAAATTCCAAATCATCATCAATGTAAGCAGGATATTCCCAAAGTTCCACTAAACATATACACTTCTCGGAAGTCCAAAATGTTTTCTGTCTTCATAGAACTGGGGGTGCTTCACAATGGCCTCCCAACTTTTACAAACAACTATGAGTTTCTCATGGGAATCGTAAGGCACTCTTAGCAGACATTGTCTACCTATTTCCCATGGAAGAACAACAAAATACTCGATAATCAAATGCACTACAGCTAGAAGAAATACTCTCTGATATTACCGGTGTTCAAAAATTTGATTCAAGGAGAAAATTATTTAGTTTTATTCGATTTGTTAGGAGAATAAGTGATAAGCCAATGTTTACAGTCCAAGGTGATTGAATATGAAGTTGGAAGATATAGACTATTTGAAAAACCTACAAAGGCAAGCACAAGATGAATATTTTTTGAACGAACTCAATACCATAGCATACATGCATGCGAGAGACTTACGTACTAGAATAGCGTTCATCTTACTGCGTAAGCCCAACCATTTATCTTATACGGAGTGACCAGAATGAAACCAACAGGTAGCTATGGAGAAGATAGATTGGATGAAGGGCTGCAACAAAAGGGGCGAAATCGTAATAAATACAAAGGAAAAATCAAGTCATAAAATATAAGTGCTCCTATCTTACTAGAATTTAAGAGAGGGAAAAATCAGTTAATCAGTGAGATCCTCCCTTAACTAAATTAAAAATGAACCAACTGGCTTGTCATATCATGCAGTGTTTCTCAATTTGTTCAACAGAAAACCTAATGGCATGGTGCAGAAATCATGGATTGGTTCCTTGTGTGGTTGGTAGAATTTGAGGAAGATCCATTAATAAATAACAATATCATGGTCACTACACACCAATGCGCGATTAACTAGTTGGTCGAGAATCATTAACTATTTAGTGTCAGAATGGATGGATATAATAACTATATAGGAAAACCAATAACTATCCTTGTTGGTTTTGACTAATAGATTTATTATCAAGATATAAATAGTATGCATTTTGTCATTACTTAGTTATAGATATATAGATATATATATGATTATAATTATAATAAAAATAAGATATTTTTTATATTTTCTGTTTCTGAATTTTATATTCATTTTGAAAGTTATGGTTTAAATGCATATAATCATTTGAAAAGTTTGACACTGTTTAAGTTCATACAATCCTTTCAAGTTGAGATTATTTAAGTTAATATAATGGTTAAAGTAAAAGTAATATAATCTCAACATTTTTGTATTAGATAAACATTATATTGGTAGGACATGTAAAGGGTGGGGCAATAGGTTAATTATTAATAATTAGATCAACATCAATATGATATATAAAATATCACGTATAGTTTATGTAATCTTATGTAATGGTGTATTATTCTAAAAAACATTGGAATGTGTGCAAATTCGATGTGGATGATAACAAGGTTAACACAACAAGCATTTTTTATGGCGATAAAATCCACTTGTATTATCTTATTATACTGACTGTTACATTCTTGAAGGAAAAATCAAATATTGTATATGTGTAAGGAGCATGAACATAATTAAAGAGAGTTGCACAAATAGTATTTATATACAACTGAGAAATATTGTAGCTAGGAGAAAAATGTAAGAAATTCCTTCTTTCAAATGATAAAAATGTAAAGAATTCCAATGCATGTAATATAATAAAACTAATCCAATAATTGGAGATATTAACTTTATATGATAGTTCTGAAACATATAAATATTTTTAAGGCTTTAGAGTTAAATCCTTGAAGAGAATGTTGGAGGTTGAGAGTTATAATAATTCCATAAAGATCTTGCAAAATCTTTACATGATAAAACATACATGTGTACAAAAATTTGAATAATAGCTTTGTTCCTTATTAAACCCTAAGTGTTGTAGGGATTTATATTTTGAAAAAAAAAAAAAACTATATATTTAATGTGCCTTTGAAAAGAGCCATGCAAGAAGCCATGGAAGAACAAAAAGGAACTTATACATAATCTCCAACATATATAAATAAAAAAGGAAGATAGTTATAGCCTTTACAATTGTTGAAGTAAATTTCTAACCCTAACGCCATTTACAGGCTTTCAAAGGAATAAAAAGAGTATGAAGAGTATAAATAATGCCTTGTCATGCCCAATGGTGATCCCATGCAACCATAATTTTACCTGATAACAAATAGAGGTATTAAGAACCTAAAACCAATGTTAAGTATTCAAAGAAGATAGATACATTGAACGATAAAACCTCCTCCACCATAACTAAGCTTATGGTTCCATACATACCTGTAGGTTTTATTTTAAGACAATATTAATAACATATCCTCAGACTAAAATATATTAACAAGAAGAAGGATAGCATGATTGAGTGTTAAAAACCTTACCTCTGAGGAGTTGATATGAAGATTCACTTTCCTTACACCCACCTTGCTAGAAGAGAAATTATTATAGGCCATTTTGTCGCATTTGATCAAATGGTATGCAAACTAGATCAATCATGATCCATGAACATGTTATCATCATCCCTGCATAAAGCCATAAGCATGACTCTCCCAAATCCATGAGTTTATGGGTCTGACTGCCTCAAATCAGTGCTTTTAAGGCCTAGTGCACCCTAGCCCTTTAGCGACCCGTGTTCAGCATTATGTTGCTCTATTCTGCACCAACGCTGATCAGCAATAGGATGTCCTTTGTTGGGGGTGTGCTGATTCTAGAAATTTGGGAAATTTAAAAAGAATCCTAAAGCTTCCTCTTCTAGAAGCTTCCAAGAGTTGTTTAATTCATTTACCTTGGATAAGAACTTTGAATCCTATCTGATCCTAACTTGGATATTTCACCTGTTATCCCTTAAAATCATCTTCCCATCTCAAGTCGATCTCAAGCATAGATTGGAAAATAGATAAGAATAACTAAATTACCACACTCTCCTATAAATTTACAACCATATATAACATTAGGGTCAGGTTTTGGAGACTAATCATACCCTTATGTTGTTGCCTTGAATCTAAGAGAGTCGTGATCTTCATGCACTATGGTGACATTGAGGTGTGTTTTATAAAAAGGAAGTACAAGTCAACTTGGGCAGACCTCTATAATATCAACTACTATTATTTGTTTTAAAAAACCTCCTATTCATATTAATACAAATAGTATATCATTTTCCTACATGTGTTATATCATGTTTACATTCATGAATTTGAATGCTTGGTTGATCCATTGAATAGAGTAATTTGATAATGCTATATAGATGTCGTAGATATTTGGCTTGTTATGGTTGTATGTGCATGTTCTAATTATAGAAATCATAGCTACAATTGAAGCTTCCAACTCGGGAGGAGATAATAACTTGCGACAGCTTCCAAGTAAGCCTCTTTCAATTGTTCAATTTCTTTAAGAGAAACTTTATATTCTTTGCTTTTTGTTCTTCTAAACCATTCCACTAGGTCTAGGGAAGATAATGAGGTTTGCATTTGTAAATTATATATAACAAATTGTTGAATCCATTGGGTATTGTGTCTTTCCCTCGGTGTTTTCCTTCACCTTATCCCTTGTGTCACCTCTTAAACAAACCTCGATTGCCTCACTCAGCATGAATTAACCCTACGAAGACATTTCATTGAGATTCATTTTTTTGTGTCAGAACTTAGCTTTACCTTGATCAACGCTCCCCTTGGTCTACAGATAGAGCATTACAATGCTCCCTGGCCTTCTTTTCACATGTGTTGTAGAGCACTGGTAACCTATTTGCACTACGTTGATCCATGTTTGATGCAGAAAATAATATGATTATCTCTCTGATTAACTTTGTTCCATTTGATCCTCCTTGTGTCCTTAGGTGTGTCTTGGTCTATTGGAAGCCTTCATCTTGTTTCCTTTTCATTTTGAGTGCCTTTCATAAGAATTTTTTTCGATTTTTTCTTTTTCTCTTTTCAGTTAGATCATTATAAAAATGATTTCTTAAACATTGATTTCTTGAAGGAATCGGTGTTTCAATCATTGTTGTGGATAGTTTCTTTTATCAATGATTAGGAAAATATCTTAGTTTTCATTTGAAAATTAAGTGAAACTGGAAATTAAAATATGACGCATATTGCATTGCATCTAGTGTTTTTTGTGTGAAATTGGAATTAGGAACAATTGCATTAGGGGAATTTATTAGAAATTTTTTGTTGCATCTTTTATGTTGCATATTCTTTCTTCTCTTCCCTCCCATACGTAGATTTTCATTAAAAGGAAAAGTTTCATTTCATCATTGATCCAAGTGGATCTTGGTGGCCACCCATATATTCCACTTGGATCTCCACCATTATCTCTTTCAGCTTTTCAGTTTCCTTAATCGTAGCCCAATTTACTATTTTTGGCATTTTTTCGGGTCTTAAACTTTCGAACTTGTTTTGAGGCCCTAAATGAATTTTTTTTGGGAAAATCCGGGCCACCAAGTGTCTGTGGTTTCTTTCAGCCACTTGAAAGTTATAGTTCTCAGATAGATATTTCTAACAAGGTATTGTGCATGTCAAACAGAGATCATATGCCAAGGTTACGTCCCCGGGAAATTGATTTACTAGTTCACCCAAATGGGGTTCATAATTTTGGCGCTTCATATCGTAAGGATAGGTTTTTAGATGTTTAGTGTTTTCCATTGTTTCTCAATAATAAGTAGGCCTTCAAGCCTGATTTTAACACATTTCATAGATATGTATCCACCACATCTCTTCTCAGAGATAAACTATCATCACCCGAAATATTCTTATTTCTATTCCGTTTGTAAGCATATTTTAGTATTTTGTATTAATGAAATGAAGTATTATTTCTGCTACGTCTTTGTATTTATATTTATTTCTGTAATATATTTCATTACTATTTAAGTTTGGATCAGTGATATCAGAGCGTTTTGCTCTTTCTTTGTTTTCCTTTGCATGTCCCGAATGAGGTCGAGATATAAGGAGTTAGGGCTTGAATTGGTCGAACCTTTGTGGAATAGCCTCACAAATCTCGATGGCCTCGCATTGAAGAAAGATGAGGGGGAAACAAATCATTTCAAACTCTTGCTTCAAGAAGCCCTCGAGTGATAAAGGAACGCGATGATGGACAACCTTGCCTAGATCCTTCAGTGACTACCCAAGGGTTATGCATCTCCTTCCAACAGCTACTCTGGAAGTGACACACCCTTTAAGGTAAAAGTTAAATTTAACGTCCCCATATTTGAGGGTCAGATAGATGCAGACACCGTAGATAAATTCTTAAATCTGCTAGTAGGATATTTTTCTATTCATGATTTGTCCAACTGAGAAAATAATCAATTTTGCACTTCTTAAAGCCACCACCCACATCAAGGTCTAGTGGGAAATGTACTATGAGAAGAAGGAAGAAAGTACACCTTGACTATTTTCAGCCACACCCACTTAGAGTTAATTCCAGGACTCCATCAAGGAGAAGTACTACCCTGTTGGGAGATATGAGGATAAATACATAAATTGGACTATGCTACAATAGAGAAGGGACCAAGACGTGCTAAATTTTACTAATGTTTTTCATACCCTTTGCATGAAGTTGGGTATCAAGGAATTTGTGAAATATTTAGTACTCAAATATTGCGACTGCCTACACAGGTACATCCATGATGAGATGGAGTTCCTAGACATTACCTCACTCAAAATGATTTACCAATACGTTGTTAATATTAAGCAGAAGTTTAACTAGAAAAAGTGAGACTTTGTGATCCAGGTCCATGTGTGAAGAAGTACCATTCCAAGACCTTTTACTTTCATGATGTGTTAAAATTACATTTTAAAAGAACATTAAAAAATATGACTGCAGACTTTAAAGAAGAGGAACATAACAATCATCAACACATGAAAACAAAATCTGTTGATAACCGAGTTCGTCCAAGAGGGATTATGTCTCTTGGCCCTGGTGTCAAGATGGTATAGGCTACTACATTTTTGTGTTGTCAATGAAGATGATGTACACAGAGATGTCTTCTTGATCATATAAGGAAGAATGCCCCCACACAAGAGTGGCTCTAAGAGAGGTTCCACAACTTGGAACTCCCAATCAAACTCCTATCAGTATGACACAAAAACATGCATGGTGAGCATCTCACCAACATGGCACAAAAGGGATGTGAAAACAAAACACATGCATGATGAAAACAAGAGTATCCCAGCAACATACAACAAGGGATCTCAAAGCATAACATAAAGAGTTATGGCATCAAGTACATCATATGAAAGATTCTGCATAACATGAAGAAAGCAATCATGACAACATGAAATAAACAACATCCTGCATCAACATCAATCATGGATCTGTAGAAAATAATGTAGAAAGAAGAATTACATGAACACATCATATACCTCACAACGAAGGGCCATTTGAAGAATTGGATGTCTCACTGCTAAAGCTGTGTGGACCATTGCTCTCAAGGCATCGATCTCATGAAGATGGTTTCTCACACATGAATGTGGACATCTACACTGGCACTTGGAAAAGTGACTAGAAGAAGAAATGAGAGAATAAGAAATATGAAGACACCATCTGATTTGTGGCATTGAGTAGTGCTGAATCAACTGTCCAAAATCCAAATTATGAGAAGTTGATATTTTTGGGCTCAAGGAATCTTCTAGATTCCCTCAGGATTCCTCAAAGATTCTGTTCCATGGATGGATTGTAAATTTGCAACTTAGATGGTGAAACTGATCTCACCATTGTGATCCCTGTAGAAAACCATGAAAAACAAGTATAAACTTGACTATATTCTGAAATGTCAAAATTTTACCTCGGGAAAATTTCATGGCTCATGGTTCCACTCCATGTTTTTACTGAAATCATGGATCCACATGCATTATGGAACTAACTGGAAAATGCAGACCTCTGATGGAGAAACGAACAACACCATTGTGTTCATGGTGATGAGAGGTGTAAAAACCATATAAAACTTGTCAAACTCTGACAAAGTGAAATTTTTTCCCTCCTGCAAAATTCATGGTTCCTGCATTAAAATATTAATTAATCTGTTGCCTTGAAATTCATGCCTACATTCTGCATTGAAATCCATGCCTGCAGTCTCTCTCCTCCTCGAACTACGTGCAGAGGTGAAAATCTAAGTTTAAATAAAACTCAGCAACGAATTTCCCAACAAATAGGCCATTGGCCTAATAGTAAACAATAGGAGCCGTTGAGGAGAGTTTGGGGGATCAAATTCTACCTCTTCAATATATATACCCTTCTAACCACAATGATGCATAAACAGGGGTGGGTCTGCATTAGGTTTCCCACCCCTTAAACCCCACATGAAACACCATTATCGGTGCTAATATATTATCAGCGCATATCCATCAACGGATAAATCGCAATTGACGGTCGGGAGTTGCAAGGTGTGCTAGTGCATATATTGGCGCTCGATATAGGGTTTCGCTGATATCATATCGACAATCACATTCAATGGTGGATGGCACAACATTGTTATCAGCGACCGGCAGGGCAGTTGGCACGATACATGGAGGTTGTGCCGATATATATATATATATATATATATATATATATAATATATATATATAATTATATATATATAAATATATATATGTATGTATGTATGTATGTATGTGTATTGTATGTATGTATGTATGTATGTATGTATGTATGTATGTATTATGTATATATATATATATATATATATATATATAATATATATATATAAATATATATATATATCGGCACAACCTCCATGTATCGTGCAACTGCCCTGCCGGTCGCTGATAACATGTTTGTGCCCATCCACCATTGAATATTAATATATTATATATATATATAATATATATTATATATATATATATATATAATATTATATATATATATCAACAACATATATTATGGTTGGACCATTGGGGTGTGGGTCGGGTCCACCGCCGATGGTGCACACCCACCCCTTAATACATTGTTTTAAATATACAAAATGTGGTGACTGTGGCAAAGGGTTTGGAGGGGGTTATTGCCACCGATCCCTTAATGCGACTTGTGATAGGGATGTTTAAAATGGCTTAGTGGGGTTGTTTCTGCCGATCCCGAAACCATGTATTTTCTTACTTTTATATAGTTATTAATAGAAAATAATCGTGTTTCGTGGTTATTTAATAACCATATAAAAATGATTTTGTCTCTTATGTAGGTTTTATGAGACAAATTAGAAAACACCAAGTGTCAGTCATTGATGGGCTACTATGTGGGTCTCATCTGCTTACTGGGATGCCATGTGGCACACTGTGGGCCCCACTTTTCCCCTGTCATGTCAAATTTTGAAGAGCTCTATCTTTCGCATATGAGCTAAATTTAATGAGTCGTTCGCATGACCATGGTCAGGACATTGAGGTCTTCAATCTACTCCTGGTTCAAGCATAATTCAAACACTTTTATTTTCAAGCGTCTCCATGCCATGGTGTCTAAAGATCCACCTGGATCAATCCTCCCCACTAAGGAGATTTTGGTCCTCCAAAAGCATAAAAAGTAATATGCATCTTTCTCTGTACCCTATTGGCATCACAAGCATCTTGAAATAGCCTCGCTTCCATCTCCTTCACCTTTTTTCTTCGGAGCTGTAAGTGACGAGCCGACACCTGCTATCTCTGCAACCTATAGTACATTGTTTGCAAATCACATGCTTTGAATAAAATGACCAAACTAAGGACGCAAATGTCTAATATTTGACACGCGTTTATACCTCATACTCGGTGGTTGAGTTTACAATAAGATGGACTTAATACTCTAGATATGACAACAAGGCCAACCTATCACAGTTGCTTCAAAAAGTGATGTAAAACACATCATCACTGCAACGCATGATTTCATACATAAGGCCAGACACTATTGTCTCGTCACGTGAGGGAAACATAACATCACTTTCTAAGTTTGAACATGCAACTTAAAATACGACTCAAAACATGACCAGACATCATTGTTGTTGACTACGTGATGGAAACACATCATCACGTTTACATTTTAAAATGCAACAAGTGATTTACAAAACAATGACCATGAAACAACAACATATCTAGAAACCATTTCTCACTTATCTTTGTGAATGGGTCACCTCCTTGAGGTGGTTTTTCTTGTTGAACAACCACTCTTCCTGGTTCATGCACCGACGCTTTGTCTTTAAGGCACTACTCTGGATGGAGCTTCCAACAAGTGGCTCGTTGATGGTAGTTTCTGTCGCAATGACTGCAGTAGGGTTTCTTCCTCCATATCTGCTTAACCTATTTCTTTTCATGTTGTTGAGAGGGTCTTTCACACCTCATGAGTGCTACCATTCTTTTCCAACACTTGGACAAGATATAGTTATGTAAACCACAAAAAATGCATGTTTTTCGATGCCTTTGTCGTCCTTCATTATTAAGAACATGATCATAAGAAAAATTAACATTTGAAGATCGAAAGTGATTATTCCTTCCTTTGTTGTCTCTGATGTCAGGATGGTCATGAGAGCTTGTCTCAGTTCTCTCCCTGCAATGGAAACTACCATGGGATGATGGGAATATTTTACCATCATTCTCTTTCCTCAAAGAAGTCTCGGACAAATCTAACACCTTTGAGCACTCTCCTTTGGTGTACCTCGAGCCTGCAAATTGAGGTTCATGCATACCCTCCAAAGGTTGAGTGATGCCTTGGTTATTAGCACCAAGTTCTTTCTCGTCGTTGTCTTTGTAAGGAGCCTCATATTTGTCCCTATAATCGGGATCTCCAAATCTCCAACAGACATCATACTATCAGAAGATGAAATCAAAAGGAAATCAACATCTTTTACCTTCTCTTTTGATTTGGAAAGAACTAATGAGGGTTGCTCATCATTTGTTGTTGGTGGATCACATTCGCCAATTTATTTCCTAACATACCCAAGTCCTGCTCAACACAGTAATTCCTTTACTTTGATGGGGTTGACAATGCCTTGGCCATTACCGTCCAAGCCTTTTCCTTCATACCCCATTCTCTTCAACAATTTGGAGCCAGTTCCTGTGTGATGATTTTCAACCATAGTGAAATTGTCATCAGGAAACATACATGAAGATGGAGAACTACTTTTTACCTCACATGGGTCTCGCTGCAACTTTTCCAAGGCCTCATCCTTTACTCGCAGCTATAGTAGCAAATTTTTTTTCTCCTCATTCTCTTCATGTAAGCACATCTTCAATTGATCATTCTCTGTTTGAGGATTATGCTTGTCTTTCTTCAGTTCTTTCATGGCCTCTTTTGTGGCTTTCAACTGAAGTTGTAAGCGCTCCTTTTGCTTTGTTCCTTTCTGTAGATTTTTATACATAACTTCCACTTTCTTGGAAATGCTAAGCATGGTCTCATACATTGCACTTTCATCCTCTATCATTGTTCACACTGTAACTCACATCAACACAAAGACCTTCTCTGATACTACTTGATCCAGGTCCGGGTGTGAAGAAGGACCTTTCCAAGATCTTTTACTTTCGTGATGTGTTAAAATTGCATTTTAAAAGAACATTAACAAATACGGTTGTAGGTTGTAAATAAGAGGAACATAACAATCATCAGCACATGAAAACAAAAGCCATTGATAACAGAGTTCATCTAGGAGGGACTATGTCTCCGGGCCCTAGTGTCAAGATGGTGTAGGCCGCTACATTATGTGTTGTCAATGAATATGATGTACACAAAGATGATGTCTCGATCATATAAGAAAGAATTCCCCCATGGAAGAGTGGCTCTAAGAGGGGTTCCACAAATTGGAACTCCCAACCAAACTCCTATCAATATAACACAAAAACATGCATGGTGAGCATCCTGCCAACATGGCACAAAAGGGATGTCAAAATAAAACACATGCATGATAACAACAAGAGTATCCTAGCAACATAAAACAAGGGATCTCAAAGCATAACATAAAGAGTCATGACAACAAGTAAATCTTACGAAAGATTCCGCATGACTTGAAGCGCCGACTCTACTCTACGCTGGTACTCACATTACCAGACCTGCAACATCCATTTGAAATCAAGATAGGTGCTTCATACTATGCTATTGGTGCAATCCTCACTCAACATGGGCATCCAATGGCCTGTCATAGTGAGACACTTTCAAATACAATATGGAAGTACCCCACTTATGATAAAGGGATGTTTACATGGCAATGGAAGCATTACATTCTGTAGAAGAAGACAGTCATCCACACCAATCATCGACCTATTTAGTGTATATAGACACAAGGTAAGTTGCAAAATGTTCACCATCAGAATTGTTCTACATATCTACAACAATTCCACTTGAACATTAAATACAAAAAAGGAAACATAATAATGTCATAGACAACCTCATTCGGTCCCCAGTTGCAACACTATCTCATGTTCTCAACTCTTGTGGCCACGAGACTTCTAGATGGCTGCAACTCTACAAAAACAATCCAAATTTCTCCTCCACATAACAGATGCTAGTAGACAGAAAGCAAGTGCCTGATTTCCACCTTGAGGACACATTATTATGCTACTTGGGTCACCTTTTTGCTCCTTCAACCCAGCATGCCAAGCTAATGTGGGAGGCACACTACAATCAAGTCGCATGACACTTTGTTGTGGAAAAAAATGTGGTTGTACTATAGAAGTACTTTTATTGGCCCAAACTCCAATTATATATTGGGAAATATATCATATCATGCACTACTTGTGCCATCACCAATCCAACCATCAATAAGCAAGGTATGTACACTCCTTTTCCTACTCTGAGCCAACCGTTGGAATCCATCTCTGTAGACTATATGTTTGGCCTCTCTTCTAGATTGATTTCACAACGGATATGTAGATACTCATAAATAACATATTTACATGGTTATAGTTGGTTTTTAATATTATGAGAACATGCATATGGTGACTGAAAATTTAGTGGGTCTGAGAGTTGATACAATGACTAATAAGATGTGAATTGCCTTTTTATTTTAATAACATGAGCATGAATGGTAAATATAAGGCGCTATTAGCTACAATGAGAAATTTTGTGTTGTGTGAGGAGGAGAAATAGTACTTATAGGGTTTGAATCTTGCAACAATGGAAATTTGTGAGTATGTTAAGGGTAAGGGAACTAGGCATATGAGGAAGTTACATGCATATTCCTAATAGAGTTGTTTTGTTTTAGGAAAACAAAGTGAGACACTAGAGCAACTGTAATACCCACTCCAAATAAGCGAAGGAAATACGTTTTACAGCAAAGAAACTACTAGACTGAAATCTTTAAGAATAGAAATAAGGAGAAAAGTATTTCATTTATCTCAGTACTGAAAATTACTGAAGAATAATAGAATTAACAAAACAAAGATTACAAACCCGGAAAATATGTGTGCAACTAGTAGCGAGACAAATCACACATTAATTCAACAACTAAAAAGCAATGGGAGACAAATTAATACAAGTATATGCACATTTCACATTTCATAAAACTTTGTTATAGTAATAAAAATATGGTACCCTATTTGTGTGAAATAAATTACATTGAGAAATTAATTATTGAGGAAACACATGCCTTAAGTAATCTGGTTGACACAAATATTAGAAAGATAAAACATCCATAAGTCTGTTACATCAAGTGGGAATCTAACCACAGAACTAGGTAACTAAAGGTTTAAGCCTCGGTAATTATGGTTCATAAAGTTAAAAATTTAGAATCGCAATGGCACATATACTTGTATCCGAATGAGGGATTAGGAAAAGAGTTCCTAGATTGAATTCTCTCAACCCTCATATAGACTCTGCAGCTTATCATAGAAATAATCCACAATAACACCAACAAATAAAGAAGTTTGGAATGGGTCACATAATTTGACTAATGCTATAGAATTGTGGTAACTGACTATTGTCTAGGTAAATCATATCTGTGGACAGAGATGATCACTCTAGCCTAATGAGTGGGTCTAGCATTCGAAGAGAAAATCTACTAGACACTTTCCTAAGTTGCAATTGAAACGAGAGATGAAGAAGATGACCTACCTCATTCTGATGCTATCTCAATCTCCTTCACTAAAGACCTCGAATCACTTGCATCACGAGCTCATTCCTCTTGCTCTCATCATTTATGCACCTGCGTAAGGGATTAAGACACAACAAAGCATTCAAATACAAATAACATATTCAAAAGAAACCTACTAAACTAATCAAGGAATGTTAAGCTAAATGATACATGACCATACACATTTAGGGAAAATGAACCAGTAGTTGTATATTAATAGAAAATAAAGGGAAGCATACAACCAGTCCTTGATGTTGATAGGATCTCCTTGAAATGAATATCCAAGTCCGAGCTAAGATCTCCAACTCCTTCTCCAAGCCAAATGAGTAGCGTATAGACACAATATTCACATAAGGTTGGTAATAGATATAGACCAACCCAGTATCCAACCTCACCAACCATTTGGGAATGGGATGAGATTAATATATAGGCTAGGAAAGGGAGTTAGGATCTCTCCAAAGGTAGGAGTAGGTCCTGATCTAAAGGAGGTAGTTTATATGGATAAGACCAAGAGGCCAAGTTGGGAGAATTTGACCTCATCTATGGCGAGCAACTTCTAGCTCGTCGCTCTAGAAGCTTCTATATCATGAAGGTTCTCATCCTCTTGGGAAAATTGCCTTTTTGGGATCATCACAGGTATGTGAGCAAAAAAATCAATGCCATCACGAGTTTGGTATAGTGCAACATGTGACCATCATGGTTTTTAGCCTCATAAGAGCATTAATTCTCAAATTAGGGTTTAAGGGATATTTCCTTCCGGGGAAGCTCAAGGAATTTTCCAATCAATGCCTTAGGAAGGATCTAACCTCAGTATATGAATGATTACACTGCATTATGGTCATGTTTCAGGAATTTCGGGGTATGTCACAAGGTAGTGTAGGAGGTGTGAAAAAATATTGTGTAACAAATGTGCCCTAAATCATGAAGGCAGAACGGGGAGTGATGGCTGAGATGCTTTAGGAGCTTTTGCAAGGACAAGGACAAACACTATCAAGGGACCTACAAATAAAGGATGCATATACATATACATATCTGATGTCAAACATGAATCCACGATCTGGACGCCACCATTCGATAGAAAGGACTATGTGAAAAGATCCATGGCATGGGTGCAACCATCCGATACGGAAGGATCATCTATAATCTAAGATCCAAGACATGTATGCATCCATTCAATATATATAAGGATTATCATCATAAATATAATGTCCAAAGGTATGCTCACAACCATCTGTATAGCATAAACATGTGTACAATCATGAATAAGACATAACTCTACACAGCCTCAACCATATCAGACAAGACTCAGGGTCTTGCGCTCCATCCCAACCTAGTCAAAGGATGAATTATAACATGCCAATGAATGTGTTGAAGTCGAACATGCTACAAAACCACCTGATTACCAACCATTTATGTGGACCGTTAACAGGCATGAGAGGAATCACCCATAATGACAATGATCCTCAAGGTATGATAGTTGAAGTCAAACACTCGTCAAATCATCCAATCAAAGGCTAATGATGAAGACTTGTCATCGGATGTGAAGAACTTTACATTAAGGCATGCAAGCTCTAAGGTACTGAAAGGGAGTATCTAAGTCATCTTCTCGGATAACGAGCTGCAGTCAAAAGGAAGTGACCCTTCGAACAAGGTTCATAATGAATCCCCCATCATCGACACGAAACAACAAATAGAGTGGAATGAAATGAGTAGTATCCGAGACTATAGCAAAGAGTCAGACAATGTATTGGTAATAAACTGTAGATAAGACTTCTCTCGAACATATCAGTGACACGACTACGAAGTGTGGCAGTATTTGACTCAAAATAGGACCAAGAGTCATAATGATGAAGTGGAATAATCAAATGAGAGGAAAAATGGATTAACCAAACCCAAAAGGACAAGTTACTAAGTGAGGATGTCCCAAACCCGACACGAGAAACATATGAGTGTCATGTTCAAAAGTGACATGTTACCTATACAAGAGATGTTTCACTTTCATTTTTCCCCCACTATTTCTAGCGAGTACCTCTTTATTTTTTTATAAGCCTGAAGAGGATACCATATGCTTTTCATATAAGTTCATCCTTCGAATGAATCCATCCTAGTAATTTTTATGAGTCGTAAGAAGGAGAAACTCGGGCTCATCATGGTGATAAGTCTTTCGTCATTCAATTTTATGAGTCTGGCAAAAGAATAACTCAATATATTTTCATATTTAGAGAGCTTGAAAAAGAGATGAAAAATAAAACTCCATCATGTCCCTTTTCATAATTTGTCTCTCGAATCCAAAAAGGTAGAAAACAATATTCAAGAGAACCTCTTGACCATATTGACCAAGGTGTTCCCTTTTAATAGATAGTCTATCTCATATTGGAAAAAGGTTAAACTTATACTGAGTAGATGTGATTTCATTTACTTTTACGAGTTTGAAATTCGGTACTAGACATCTTTTCATTTTTAAGAGTCAGAAAAGAGTTGAAAGGGGACTCCACCTCGAGGAACGAGTGGCATAAGAGGATAACAATTGGTTCTGGTGATGATAGAACTGCTCAAAACATTTAATGGTAAAGACGTTGTCTAATAATACCACTCATCACATATGTTCCTCAGGCATAGGTAAAACAACCAAGTGAAAGCATATGATCGGCCAAAGAGATGGTGACATTGGAATGAAAAATCCAAGGCTCATCTAGCAAAATTAAATTGAAAAAAATACCAATCATGAGATGTAAAGTGGGAATGGTTTCATTTTTACACAAGCTCGGAACATGTGAAACTATGCTTGGGCATACTTGAAGATGGTTTCCTTTTAACAGGCTTGAAGCATGAAAAACAACTATGCTTAGATTTGGTTTCATTTTTACTCAAGGTTGAAATGGAAACAAACTATGCTTGGATTTTGTTTCATTTTTACAAAATCTTGAAAAAGAGATAAACTATGCTTGAGATAAGCTTGCATGCCCCCAGCATAATGACTCAATTCGAGGGACCTACCCCCCAAGATTCATGTCATTCACCTAATTAGACTATTGGTTACTAACATGTGGATGGAATGAAGGTTTACTTACGAGATCAAGTGAAAAACTCGACTAAGATTTTACGAGATCTAATCAAAGACTCGAATTGGAAGGAGATTTGTTTCATTTTTTAATGAGCTTGACATAAGGAAAGAACCATTGTCATGACACCTTGATTCATTTTTTACTGAGCTTGGAATAATTAAAGGAACCATGCTCGTAGATACCTATTTCATTTTTTAACAAGGTTGACATAGTAAAAGAACTATCCTCATGGCCCTTGTTTCATTTTTTAATGAGCTTGACAGAAGACAAGGAACTATACTCCATCTCCTTTATCACAACCCAAAATAGGCCATGAATTCTAAGAGTTTCTCATAAGATGGGAGAACAACACTCTGGAAGGGATACATGCTTAGGGATTCAAATGAAAAATTGGGCTCCAATGCCCCCCAATACATTGCGTACTACATCACCTACTAGCTCATCAGTCAATGTGTGCATGGAATAGGGGGCCACATAAATAACGTATTACATGGGTGACGGTTGAGTGGGAGTTTATTCAGGACCAATGAATGTAAGCTAATAAATTATCACAATGCTTCCTTGATGTGGGAAACACATTACTCGAAAGACAGAAGAAACAAGAGTTCCCATGACATAAATATAGTCACAGCCAAGGAGTATATTAAAATCCAATGGGTCTTGGACAACCACAACATCTATATAGACAATATTTCCTCCCAAAGTAATCGAGAACTTAGGAAGGATCCCTAACGGTTGACTAGTTCCTTTGTTAAAAGCTAACAGATTTTTTGTGACGGGGACAAGCTAAGGAGAACCTAAAGCTTGCCAATTAGTTGAGGACAAGATTCTAACACTATGCTAGGTATGGCCATATGGTAAGCATGTATGATAATATGGAAAGGCACATAAGACTGACGACGATGTCCTACCAGTTGACTCTAATTAAAAGAAGTGACTAAACTACTCGAAGGGACTGTCATAGGAATGTGATAACTCCCCTCTTTCTCTATGGGAATAGGATAACTACTCTTATGCACCTCGGACATGAGAGGATTTCCCTCCAGTTCATTCGAAACTGAATAAACCAGATGAACTTGAGCAGTACAAGGTCCACTCTCTACCCGAAAGGTATGGTTAACTGAAGGTGGAGTCAAATCTACCATTTTCTCAACCAATGGTTGGTCGAGAATGGACTCACGAGACTCACTTCTAGATAGATCGAGGTTGACCGAAGATGACTTTTGATCAACCACTGGATCAACTAGTGAAGGAATAGGGAAAAGCTTCTGATACCCATCCGGAAGATGAGTTTGAGAAGCTATACAGTTTTCAAACTCTTTGGAAGCTTCATCCATAAAAGTATAAAGGTGAAAGGGATGATTACCTTCACACAACTTACAGGGAAATTTGACTTTTCCTTTTTTCCCATGAGCTTTACTGTTACTAGTTGAAGGTTTATCACCAACATGATCTCCAAAGGCTAATTAAAAAGGTTGATGTGAACCTATGGACCACACTTCTAAGACCTTGGGAATACCAAGACAATTCTGAAGAAGGTGGTCACCCTTACATAACATGCAAGGGAATTTTACTTTCTGAGGCTGGTTTGAAGCTTTTTGTTCATTAATTTCATCTGTAGCAATGACTACTTGGTTTCCCCCTTTCTTATTTGGCTTCTTCTTCATCATCCTCTTCTTCTTCTTCTTAGCTTCCTCATTACTAGAATTCAGACTTTCACCAGGCGAAGAGGAAGAACGAGGTGAAGAAATAGGCGAAGACGCTGAGGGGTCAACTTTAGGATCAACATGAAGTTGATGTTGTTCAGGTGGAGGATAACTTGGTTGAAAAGAAGTTTGGACACTCTGAACCACCGAGGTCGAAAATAACCAAACTGGCAGGCCAGTGGTCAATCCAGGAAGGGACAACATTTCCATATAAGGAGCACCAGTATTTCCAAAAGAATGAAAAGGATTAAGATTCCCATAAGAGGGGCTTCCTTGACTAGTAAAAATAGGAAATGTGGCCATAAGTATCAACCTAAGATCTACTAAGGAGTATTTCCAGATGAAGGATGCTGTTCCGAGGTAAATTAATTTCAAAATTTGAAACGAGAACTTTGCCTTTTCATTTTTTAAGAGTTGAGAAAAGGACGAAAAGGTGACTCTAGTTTCTTTCGTTGATTTAGCAAGTTTGAAAGGACAAGTACTCGATGATCTTTTAAAATTTAAGGAGTTAGAAAAGATTGAAATGACTACTCAGATACTCTAGGCAAAAGGGATTACCAAGTAATTGTGAACTACAACATACACCTTAGAAAATAAATTTCCTAAGGACTTGATGTACGTGTAGGAAATCTCCCTGAATGTTGTTTTTGGTGTAAAACATTTACAGGGTGGTAGACACGGCTTCCTATGGATAAAGGTTTCCAACTTATTAGGATCTCCCTTTATATAGTCGACAGTACGTGGAACACAAGTTTGTGCTAGCATTGTCTAATGTAAGAGTATTACGAATGACAATAATGAAATTTCATAGATGCTCAAACACATCCCTAGCCTAGACCACGAAGTATGAACGTTAATTTTACAAATGCTCCTTAGATTAATTGATAGATTTTAAATTCGATCTTCAATTATGTCTTAGTTTTGGGCTCAAAATGATGTCACTTGAACGCATATGATGCAACTAAATGAGAAAAGGAAAACTTTTCATTTCTATGAAAGTCAGACTGAAGGGAAGGAATTTCAATCAATAATGCATCAAACAAAATGCATCATGGAAAATGCCTTCCACTAACTTTCACTTTCGTCTTCCAAATGCAATGCCAAAAGTTTAAAAAACATATTCACTTTTCTCTCTCTTTAATGCAATGTTTTCGAAAGAAAAATGGTTTTACTTTACAAAGATGCACTTATAGGAATTTTGATTTTGTTTTCATTTTGAACTATTCGATGCACCTAATACAGTTTTAGCTTTCAATCACTAAAAAAAGTGATCCATTTTCAATGATGAATCTCAAAAAAATAACTTTTCAATGTAACTAATCTAATGTATTTTTACGAAAAGTAAATTTCGAAATACAAGCTAAAACAAATGCAAAACGATGTTTTCAATGATTTCCATAGAAAACAACACTCAATCAGTTAGAAAAACAAGCATCTCAATGACACCAACAAGCGACAAGTGATGACCAACTGACTAGAAACCCTAGAACTCAGTCAGATTTCACTTCAAATACAATGAGACAAATTTTGCAAATTAATCAAGATAATCAATCAAAAACACCATAGACACTCTAGAAAATCACTGATAGAAGACACAAAGGCTGAAAACAAGAAGAAAAACCTTATTTTCCCTTATACATGGGATCATCGTGATTATCATAGGCAAGAAAGCAATAAATGCAACTATACTTAAAAAATCTGTGATGTCATCGTGATTGTCAAGGAGATAACCATGATGGGCGAGAAAAATGAAGAAAAAATAAGAAATCTTCAAGACCAGACAAAAATCAATATCCTCAAGCAATCACTAGCAACTGAAAATAGTTACAGAAAATAAAACAAGCTAGAAAACTGATGGTTGGTCAAACTCAACACAAAAGCAAGATGAAGGATTGAATGGAAAGGGTTACAGCTTCCCCATCAGTGTCGCCATTTTGTTTTCTAGGTAAATTCTCTTTGTCAACAAAGACAATCCCTATAACCCAATGAGTGGGTCTAACAACCAAGGTGACAACCTACTAGACACTTTCCTAAGTTGCAACCAAAACGAGAGATGAAGAAGATGGCCTACCTCATCTGGATTCTATCTTGATCTCCTTTGATGAAGACCTTGAATCACTTGTGTCACGGGATCGTTCCTACTGCTCTCAGTGTTTATGCACCTACACAAATGATCAATACACCATAAGGCATTCAATTACAAATAACATATTCAAAAGAAACCTACTTAACTAATCAAGGAATGTTAAGTTGAATGATACACGAGCATACACATTTAGTGAAAATGAACCAACAATTGTATATTAATAGAAAATAAAGGGAATCATATAACCAAGCCTTGATGTTGATAGGATCTCCTTTAAATGAATATCCAAGTCCAAGCTAAGCTCTCCAAGAACTCCTTCTCTAAGCCAAAAGAGTAGCATATATGCAAAATCTTAGCATAAGGGTGCAAATAGACATAGACCAACCCATCCTCCAACCTAATCAACCATTTTGGAATGGGAGAGGATTCATATATAGGTTGGGAAAGGGAGTTAGGATCTCTCCATATATAGGAGTATGCCCTCATCTCAAGGTGGTAGCTCATAGGGATAAGACCATGAGGTCAAGTTGGGAGAATTCGACCTCATCTATGTTGAACAACCTCCAGCTCATCGCTCTGGAAGCTTCTAAATCATGAAGCTTCTCATCCTCTTTACAAAAATTACCTTTTCGGGATCATCGTGGGTATATGAGCAAAACAAAGTGATGCCATCGCGGGTCTGGTATAGTGAAATAGGCAACCATTGCGGGTTTTAGCCTCATAAGAGCAACGATTCTCAAATTAGGGTTTAAGAGCTATTTCCTTTAGGGGAAACTCAAGTCATTTTCCAATAAATGACTTAGGAGGATTTGAACTAAATATATGAATGAATACACTGCATTATGGTCATGTTTCGGGCACTTCAGGGTATGTCACAAGGAAGTGCAAGAGGTGTGACAAAATATTGTGTAACACCGACCTCGGTGAGATTAAAGTCTGAGGTAAGTGAGGACCATTCTATCAACTTCATGAGAAAACTAAGTGGTTCAGGAACATATTTTTACACCTACAAGACATGGGAACATGATATAAGTAATTAACATTATGAAATCAAGTGAACAAAGTAATAAGAGAAATATAGGGGGAGTAAACACCATACCTGAAATAATAACCATTGGTGGTATGCAATCTATAACCAATCAAGGAATAATATGCTCAGGCGCGGTATAACCTGTAAGATCCATAAAAAAGAAGAAAAAGAAAAGAGAATGAGAAACATATCTTGAAATTAATTGAGTTGTCAAAGCAAGAGGACTAGCATGACCTTTATGAATATTACATGTCACCCTACTGACAATAACGAGAATGTTGCAGCTTACCTTACATTGTTTTCTCTAATCGTCCATTTAGTACTCTTGCTCAAATGCTTAGGTTAACAGTTACTACCACATATATCGGAAAAGTTATAATGAAATCAAAGAAGTTATAAACCTTTGTTAGGGTTATTAATAGCATTAGGAATTAGAGAGAAGATAGAAACAAAAATAAAGAAAATAACCTAAATTGTGAATGGATGATTGGGCTGAGGAGATGGGTCCTTTGTACGAGCTATGCTAGAAAATCAACAAGTATAAAACCAAAGCTAATAATCTTATCATTAAACGATGGACGGAAATTGATGTTGTGCGAGTAATGTAACTGAGATCATCAGAATCTAAAAGTAAGCATGAATACCCAAATGGGGAGGGGTTTCTCGAAACACAGTTAAATCAAAAACCCAAGATTCTAGAAGTGGACCTAGATTTTTTCTCCAAGAGTTGAGGCCACAACATCGATAGGTTATGATCTTGACGATTCCTATAAGAAAATATGGAAAAACAAGCATAGTCAATGTCAAACGGAGATGAGCATAGAGTGAGTGACAAACAAGCAAAAAACAAATTGTAGAATGCAACCACTAACAAATTATTAGTAACATTAAAGGAAAGATTTTCCCGAAGTGGCATCATACATGTAAATAGAATAGCCAACATATTGTCGTCGACACTAGAAACAAACACTGAAAAATGGGTAAAGATTAGGGAAATGCTTCACAAAGAAACTGTAGAGGAAAGGTAGTGAATCCAACCATAAGAATCAAATAAATTGTCTGCAAGAACGCATGGAGTAAAAAATGGTGGAGGCATGCAGAGTTCATCTGTCTTCATGACCTTTGTGCATCCACAGAAGGCCATTTGCCAAATATTGACAAAAAGCGTTGGGGTGATGCCACCAGAAGGAGAAGGCAACAACGGAAGGGCAGAATGATTGAGAAATTAGGGTTCAAAAGGTTTTAGTGTTCCGAAGATTAATCATGACCCTTGATGGCCATCTCTCTATCCCAACCATTCAACTGCTACTATGATGATCATATGGCCTCCATGTGATGGAGTCAGACATGGAGAATTCTAATTCCATGGTTAATCTCCCAAGTAGGAGCAACACAACCAATATTGGAATTGGTATAGAGGTTATGAGAATCATACACCTTTAGAACATAGGCACTAAATTGAATTTTATTGCACAGTAAAGTAGTAAAACAAAATATATCATAAGGTATTACAAAGTTGTTAAGAGGTGTGTTCCATAACAACACAGAGAATGAAATAATATTGCCATTACAACCATTATAGCATATGACCTTTAATTGGCTAAGAAGGTATTTCCACCATACTTATTTAATGTTTATATTATACCTAGAATTAAGAAGAATCTCCTAAGTGAGGAGTGAGTGAAGGTAACTTTCTAGGGATTATTGTAATAAGGTATACCTTGTAACATGCCCATGTGATAAATGTGATAATGTATACCTGTAATATGCTCATGGAATAGAAGTGCAAGAACATATATCTTTGAACTATGTCTTATGTTGTTCATTGTAGAATAATAAGGGAATATGTGTGACAACAGTACCAGTGCTATAAACACATATAGGTGAAAAAAAACAAAAAACAAAAAATGTTTGGCTTGTACTGTACGAGTACAGTTATGACATAGTGTCTCCCATCGCTTGGCCATCGACCATCAGAGGTTAGTAGGTGTTGAGAAAACATGTTTGCACATTTTGAATTGATAAGCATTTAGTGCTTTTGGTAAATAACAAGCCTAAAAGATGTGACATTTCACATTTGTTGTAGTTCCATTTATTGTCATTTCCCTATGAGGAAAGAACCAAAGGTTTTGTAGTGGTGACAAGCACAAAGTGGTTCCATCAGTTAGTAGAATGTGGTAGACATAAATCCTTCATGTCATTTGTAGTTTTTTCATTGCCATCGGCTAATTGCAGAAGTAATGAAAGGTTGCGAGTCTATTACCGAACATTTCACTAAAATTAATGTTTTTTACCAACATCACCTCCTAGTTCTATTCATCTCCTCGAACTAAAACAAAGAAAGCACTATTGATTACGGGGAGCCAAGGGACCTAGTGCCTTTTGTTTTGGGCCCTTGGTGATGGGATTGGTCATATCGATCATTTCGCTTAACACTCATGTACTAGAGAATTTGAGTGCAAGTGACATTATTGGCATCACAAATGAAGAAGCTAAAATGTAGAAGATCCCTTTTATAAAAAAAAATTGACTTGCTTTCCCATTGTTTTTGGTTTGTTCTCACCAATAAATTATACCTTGTTGTTTTGTTTTCCATTATTTTTTATTGATGCCCTAACCACTTAACGCACAATTTAATACAATGGGAGAATCCTGGACATTTATAATGTATATTATAGCATTCCATATTTAATCTCAATGAAATGTAATTTGTTTTCTTATGAGTATAGCTTGGACTTAAAATCTTAATGGATCATCTTCCTTTTTGAAATTAAAATGATGTAATATAAATATGAATATTTGTTTCAATTTAATGATGTGTAATTTTATTAATAAGAAAAAATTGTAATACATCAACTTAAATTAAATATATTATTTTTTTAATTAAATAATATAATATTTTATTATTATTTTTTGAAATTTAAATGTATTAGGAAAGTTATTTTTTTACAGAAATCTACTTATTTTTTATTTTAAAAAAACTAATAATAAAAGTGTTTGAATAGTCTTTTTAATAGTGAAAATAAATTCAGCATCATCAAAAACATCTCTCAGACATTCCAAATCTTGAAGCTTAATAGCCCAAATTTTCACTATTTTTTGAACAAAATTATAACATTTTTACGTTACCATTTTTATTTTATAATCACTGCGTCATGTAATTTAAAATATACCCATTTTATAATCACTACATCATATAGTTTAAATATACCCGACATTTACATTTTACACGACAACGTCATCCCGATCCTAAACTGAAAGAAAGTGCTGGATGCAATCACAAATAAGAAAACACACTTGTTACTAACTACTCCATTTACATCCAATAAGAAAACATGTTTGTTAACAAAAAAAAAAAACAATTACCATAATGCTCCATTTACTGATCAACGCTTTTGCTTTTAACCAAAAAAAACAAAACAATTATCATAATGCTCCGTTCAACCCTTGATAATGTAATTAAGGAAATACAACTTAATCATCTCAAGAATTACATGCATCTAATTTTTTTAGCTTTCGTGAGACTTGGAGTAAGAAAAACCCGAGAGGGATTGGTTGATATGGCGATATGAACTCCTAGTCGATGATCACACACCATTCCCATTTCATATATAAGATCCGCTACCCCGATTGCGCAGCGTATATTTTGCATACAAAATATTGTTGGAACTACTACACCTACATGCAGACTCTCAATTAAAGCATGCAACTACATGCAACTACTACACATCTACATGCGAACTCTTAGTTAGAGCATGAGATTGCATGCAAGATTCCTTTTGCATGACTTACTCCTTGATTTTCTCCTTCTTTAACTCCGCAACTGACTAGTTATCTTTGGAACTTGTTGTAGGTGTTGAGTCTTCTCATTGATCACCACTATAGTTCATTACCTTGGGATCTTCACCCACTATAGTTCATTACCTTGGGATCTTCACCCAGTAATGCTATATAAAGAGCATTGTAACATATTTTCTAATGAATCATTCTTTTCTTCTTTCAATTTTCTTTTAATGTTTTTGCTCTGCAAAGCTGTGTGTTCAACCTTTACTAGCTAGATTCATCTGTGTAGGTTTTCTAACACATTTACAAAAGCCACAATTTTATTTTTTGGAATTTGCATGAAAGAAAAGCTACATAGGGTTGCAGAGGAGCCTTGGAGCTAGAAGCAGCTCACTGTGAATGTCGGGTAATTTTTTCAAATAACCTTGTAGAGTTTTATTTCTATAAATAATCATTGAAGAGTTGATTTTTCTTGTGAATGAGAAAATAACTAGGGTTTCTAAAGATTGTTGAAGAATAAGTAGGGTTTTCGAAGATTGTTGAAGTTTTTTTGTGTAAACGAATTCATTTTTTTTCTAGTTTCCATTCTGTCAAAAGGAAGTAGGGTTTTGTTTCTTTTGAAAGACAAAAATCAACTTTTTGGGGGTATTCTGGAAAGGGATGCATAATTTTATTTTTATAAGATATTATTAAAAAAAAAGAGAAACCCTAGTGAAAGAAACCAGGAAAAAAGAAATTTAGGAAAACCCTAGTTGAAGGAAAAACTCATAGTATAATTTTTTGAAATAATCCAGTCGTTAAAAATAGAATTATTTAAGGAGCCTATGTAGGAGGAAAATGGAAAAAATGACAAATGTCAAGTTTGAGGTGGATAAATTCATTAGCAAAAACATTTTTGCATTGTGGAAACTGAAGGTATGATATTTGTAGTGAAAAAAGGGTCGCACAAAGCATTATATGAGGTTAAAAAGAGACCTATTGACATGATAGATATGGAATGGGAGGACTTGGATGCCCAAGCTCTCAGTACCATCTAGTTGTGTTGGGCAAATGATGTTCTCTTCAACATTGTTGAAGAAACCTCAACAGGAGGTTTGTGGGGTAAATTAGAAACTTTGTACATACTGTCTTTAACCAACAAAATTTATTTGAAGAGACAATTGTATAACCTCTGAATGAAGGAGAGCAATAAAATTGCAGAACACCTAAATGTATTTAACACACTTATTTGCTAATTGATTGATATGGAGGTCAAATTTGAAGAAGATAAAGCCATTACTTTCTTATGCTCATTTCTTGAGTCTTGGGGATCACTTTGTGACTTCTATCAATTTGAGCACAACCAAATCTCTAGAATTTGGTTCTATTGTAGGACTTCTGTTATCTAAAGAAGTACAAAGGAAGTCTAGCATCGAAACTTTCATGCCAGAATCTATGGTAGCCAAAGGTCGGTCTGAGGAGAGAGGAGAAAAATCTAAAAAGTTCTTCTAGATCAAAGTCAAGAGGGGGATGAAATCATCATCTTTAATCCTATTGGTTCTTTTAAAGTTAATTTTGTTAGTACTTTTTTTTTTTTTTTGGGGGGCCATTTTTACCTTGAATTTCCCCTAATGCGTGAGCCATCAAGCATTGAGAAGCAAAATGATGAGGCACAGTAGGGCCCTATCGAGGCTAGAATTTTTTAATGTGACCAACCCCATGGAATCTATGGAAAAAAACAAGAGTTTCCAATAGTGCACCTTTTGATGCTAGGAAGACTCATCCTTTACAATGAACAACTTGTCCACTAAACTACCCTTGAGGCATAAATCTACATGAATCTAGGTCATTTGCCAATCCTCCTACTCTTTTCATCTATCCTTAACCCAAACAAATAGTCCAAGATTATCCCCAATGGCTTTAAAGCACACCATACTCCAATAGTGAAGAGACAATCGAGCAGAATGGCCCAAACCCTAAGAGTGTTGACAAGCTCCCTTATGGGGTCAAAACCTACAAACAAAAACTTTAATAGCAAGTCGGCTTTACCCCAATTCCACCTCTGGTTCTTGATCCTCACGCATCTACCTTCCAACTTAAAAACAAATGGAATCCATCATCACATCAGCGAATGAAAAGCCAGAGCATACCCTAAGATGGGTTGTAAGGATGATGTAACCCACATTCTCAACGAGGTTGAAGTGTAGGCTTTAACTCCAAATATTCCAACCAAGTGGGAGTTGAACATGTGATACACTAGGGTTTTGGATGACTGGTTCTAAAGTATATTGTGGTGTCATATCTGAAGACTTTTGGACGCTTCCTTCTAATCTGTGGATTTTGACAGGTTGTATGAGCGCCCCTATGGGGAGGGAAGAGATCCCCTCCTACCGAAGTGTTGTTGCGGGTGAATCATGCAACAAAGGAGGAGACCCCTCAATGAGTAATCATGGAGTTAGACCTAACGTCGATCCAGTCATGGGATCTTAGTGGCAAGCCCGACTCAAACGACAATGCCTGCCCAGAGCAAACAAAAAACCAATATTTTTGATCCCATCCAATAAATTGGAGAACTACTGCAAGTTTATGAAGGACCATGCTTGATTTGTAAGTTAATTGGCATTTGGCCTTCAGAAAGAGATCTGATCAAGTGGATCCAGTTAAAATGGCAACCGAAAGGCCATATAGACTTAAAAATGGGAGTCGAGGGTGTTTTCACAGTCATTTTCACCAACTTATAGGATAAGGAGATATTTTTTTTAAAATGGTCCATATTTTTACTACAATGTTGGTCTCTTCATGCATTTATGGAAAGAATTTTATAGCCCAGATAGGGAACAATTCATGGTAGCCCCAATCCGGGTTGAACTCTTTTCCCTACCAGTTAATTTCTGGGATCCAAAATTTTTAGAAGGGATAGGTAACTCTATTGGAAGAATTGTCAAAGTAGTTGATTCTAACTGCCGCGGGAGATACACTTCATATGCTTGAATTTGTGTCTATATGAATATCACAGAGCCTCCTCGTGAATTTGTGGAGCTTGAATACCAGGATGAGGTTTGGCAGCAACCATTGGACTATGACCATATTCCCTTCAATGCTAAAGATGTCATGAATATGGGCACTTGTGTGTCCTTGGAATCAAATGGATTTTGTGGAAACAAACTCCCCCAATGAATCGCCTCAACCACAGGATGATAGTGAAGGTTTTCAAGAAGTCTCCCCACAAAAAGCGAACTTCAAAACCTCGCAAGGCAAACCCTCCTACCTCACCGCAGAGAAATCGGGAGAATCATAATAGGTATGAGGTTTTGAAAGATTGAGGTGAAAGTTCAAAGGTGGTAGATCAACAAAAAGACACCTCAAATGGTAGGGTTCCGCCAAAGACTATTTCAAAGCCCAAGTGAAAATCTCAAGGAGAACCCTCAGCCAAGTAAGATCATGAACCACCCAAGCACCAAAAAAATATGGAGATCAATGGATCAAAGGATGATTTGAGTACAAAGGAACAAATGCCAAAGAGGCTTTTGAATGAATGGAATAATCTGGATGAGAGATTCATACCAGAAGATCAAAATAAGTTGTATCGAGACACATTTCAACAATACCAAGCCAAACAAATCCAAATCCCTCCAAATCCTCCTAACCCACTTGGCTCTCAGCTGGGTAGTAGCACGTATCAAGGGGGATAAGGAAAAGGAGGTAAGAAACGGGGTCGCAAGAATTTACAAGAATCAATACAGATGGTTGGACTCTGTTGGTCAACTCAGGAAGGGTGGTGCCTCTCTTGGTGGTCTTCCACCAAATCAATAAATTTTCCCAATGATCATAATCTCCTGAAATGTAGGAGGCCTCAAAAGTCGAGGCAAACAAAGGTACTTGAAGGAATGCTTAAAACAGGAAATGTTGAGTATTGTGATTCTTAAAGAAACTAAGGTGTCTGAAGAGAAAATAAAGGCAATTATAAGAAGTATGTGACCCTTGTAGTAGGTGATGACCTTAGATGCAAGGGGAAGCTCGAGTGGGCTTTCCATTCTTTGGAATCCATTCAAGATCCTTTTTGAATACTGGGTCAGCATGCCTCGAATTCTCTCGGGGAGATTCAAACACATCAAAACTTGACACTGGGCCCTGTTATCCATTGTCTATGGTCCTCAAATTCCAAGATAGAAAGTTGCTTTCCTTCAGAATATAGGAAAGCTCAGAAATATTTCTCTGGATGAACTATGGATTATTGGCAGGGACTTCAACCTTATCTCATTGATTGAGGAGAAAAATGGAGGGATCATGAGATAGGATCCGGAGATGGAGACATTTAAAGACTTGATTTCAGATCTGAAATTAGTAGACATTCCTACCATTAATGGAGTGTACATATGGAATAATTGTCGGGAAGTGGGTGGGGGGGAGAATCTCACCAAGTTTCCTCAAGCCTCGATAGATTCCTAGTGTCAGAAAATATCATAAGCAGAGATATTTTCTTTGAATATTCTATTCATCCATGCCTCGGGTCATGCCACTGGTCGATCCAGCTAGAGATGGATCTGAAATTGGCCCCTAGAAACAGGTTTTTTAGATTCGAGTCCTTCTGGCTTCGTGATCCCTCCCTTCTTGGTAAAATAGAGAGTTGGTAGAAATATATTTTGATGGAAGGCATGAACTACATGCATACCTTCCAAATTAGACTAAAGGAGCTTAAGCAACAAATTAAACGGTGGAACCAAATGGAATTTGGCCATATCATGAAGGACGAACACCACCTCCAATAATGAATGTAGAATATTCAACAACGAATGATCATTGAAGACGCTCAAGGGCCATTGCAGTAGAGGAAGGACAAATCTTCACCTCTGTAGAAGAAAGGAAAAATCAAGAAGACATCCTCTGGAAACAAAAATCTCAGATCCAGTGGCTTAGAGAAGGGGAGCGGAACACTCGCTTCTTTCACAAAGTTATGATTCAACATCATCAACACAACATGATCTTTTCGCTAAAATACTCATTAGGAAATTGTCTAGTTTACCACGATGAGATGGAAAACCTTTCGGTGGACCATTTTCATACCCTCCTTTTCAAGCCATGTCCAGATCAATCAGGAGTTATACAAAGAATGACCAGACACATCCCCCGACTAGTTAGTAGGGACCAGAACCTGGCTCTAATGAGGGCCATCACCTTGGAGGAAGTAGAGGAGGTTCTCAAAGTGATGGCTAAGAATGAAGCGCCACGACCAGATGGTTTCACGGTGGAGTTATTTCAAGCAACCTGGTCCTTTCTGGGGTAAGACATCCTTGAGGTGGTGGAGGAATCTCGCAAATCCCAAAAGGCACACCCTATTCTCAATTCCACTTTTATAGCATTAATTCCTAAATAAGCTCATTTTGAGGATCCTTAGGGTTTCCGACCTATTGCCCTGTGTAATTTAATTTATAAAATTATATCCACCATCATGGTCAAGAGATTAAATCCTCTTTTTCCTTCGTTTATTTCCCCTGAACAAACCTATTTTGTTCAAGGTTGTCAAATTTTAGATGGAATTATAGCATCCCAAGAAGTTATTCATTCTCTTAAGCATCTCAAAGCCAAGGGTATGTTGATCAAGCTAGACCTTTCTAAAGCTTATGATCATCTTAGCTAGCCCTATCTACTGAACATCCTAAAGGCCTTTGGTTTTGATCCCCAATGGATCAATTGGGTTTCCTCTCATTTCCTCTCTGATTTTCTTTATTTTAATCAATGGCTCCCCGTCAAGAATCTTCAATCATTCAAGATGAATTCGACAAGGCAATCCTCTCTCTCCTTCCTCTTTATTTTGGCTACAAAAGGCTTGGGTTTTTACATTAAATCAACAATTCAATTGGGTTGCATCAAAGGCATCTGCCTTTGCGGTGAATACCTTCCACTTACTCATCAACAATTAGTGGACAACATCATGCACTTCTCCCAAGTCTCCCTCTGGGAAATCAGAGAGATTAAAAATATTCTCCATGACTTTATGTAGACCTATGATACTCTAATTAATAATGGAAAATCTAACATTTTCTTCTTAAATACCCTAGTCCCTACCGAGTCCTTCTTGGCCTGTATTTTAAGTTTTAGCATTGGATCTTTTTCCCTCTAAATATTTAGGCATTCCTCTGGTGCTTAAATCCTTAAGAACCGCTTGCTTGAAAGACCTTCTAGAAAATTCAATCCAGGCTCCATGGCTGGTCCGTTAGAAATCTTAATTTAGCGGGCCAAGTGGTTCTTCTGAAGGTTGTTCTCTAGTCCATGTAGTTGACAACATCATGCACTTCTCCCAAGTCTCCATCTAGGAAATCAAAGATATTAAAAATATTCTCCATGACTTTATGCAGCCTTTGGTACTCTGATCAATAATTAAAAATCTAACATTTTCTTCTGAAATACTCCAATCCCTACCCAATCCTTCTTGGCCCATATTTTAGGTTTTAGCATTGGATATTTTCCCTCCAAATATTTAGGCATTCCTCTAGTGCTTAACTCCTTAAGAACCACTTGCTGGAAAGACCTTCTAGAAAATTCAATCCAAGCTTCATGGTTGGTCCTTTAAAGCTCTTAATTTAGTGGGTCGACTGGTTCTTCTGAAGGTTGTTCTCTAGTCCATGTCTATTTACCAGTTATCGGGTTTAGCTACTCCCAAATCGTCGTGCTCTGATATGGTTGAAATCTTCAAAAAGTTTATGTGGAGGGGTGCTCAAGAGGCCAAGAAATGGGTCTTAGACTCGTGGACCCCATATCACTAAGCACAATTTAGCAGGAGGCCTTGGTCTTCAGGATTATTATACCTTCAATCAAGTTATGGGTGCAGAATTATGGTGGAGATGGATCCAGGGTGGATCAAATATGTGGAAGATTATATGGAACTGAAAATACCAAATGCCTAACTCTATTGAAGATAAATTAAGAATTCAGGAAACCCTTAAAGGCTCCTCAATCTAGAATTTAGCATCGAATAATAGAGATCTCGTTCGATCACACACTTTCTGGGAAATCTAAGATGTAATAAGAGAACTTTTCTAGCAAGATTCATGGAAACAACGAGCTAAGTTCTTCAGTAGGCGAGATCTTCGGGACATATTCCTCTTTACGAGCAGGCATCACTGTACATATGTTGAGCACTTCTGGCATCCTTCTTAGGATCCCGCATGGACGCATTGGAAAGGGAAACAAGATTGGCCTAATCCCCCAAACTTTGACCACTGGGAGAACATGGAGAAGGAGCTTCAATCCAGAAAGATTACAAAACTCGAAGGCCAAGATATCTTACGATGTGGTTATGCAACCAGAGGAATGTTTAATATCAAGGAAGCTTATAAACTTGATACAGATGAGCCTCAAGACTACCTTAGCCCTATATGGAGGAAGATATGGACAAGACACCTTTGGTTGAAGGTGACATACTTCTTATGGTTGTTGTGCCGACTAAGAATTCTTACTGGGATCAACTCCAGAAAAGAGGTGTCCAAGGACCCTCCCTATGAGCTTGTGTGAATCTCATAACGAAGATATGGAACATCTTTTGAACCTTTGTCCCTTCGCGGACCAACTATGGAGAAACATCGGTCAACTTTCTAGTCACCTGGACTGTGATAATAATAGTATCAAATATTCCATTGAAATGTGGAGGAATGGAATTTTCTCAAGCCCTATCTTGAATAGGCTTGGAGCATTGCTTTGGGTTTTCTCCTATGGGCAATTTCGAAAGAACGCAACCAAAGGATCTTCAAAGAGAAAAGACTCTCCCAAGCAGAGGTATGGACAAGGGTCATCTAGAATATTAGAGAAATTATCTTAGCTAAGAAGTGGCATCTGGATGATTGGCAGGTTGTCCCTCATGAAGCAAGGATCCTCAATATTTTGAATCTATCTCCACAAATCTTTGCCCAATCCTCTTGGAATATTTTGGTTCCCCCTAGATCGTCTCCTTTCAGCTTCTTAGCTCCTCTTGTTAATTTTCTTAAACTTAATTTTGATGGGGCCTCCAAGGTAACCCAAGAGATGTTGGGTACGGAGGCTTATTCAAGGACTCCTAGTTCTAGGTAAATATTTTTATGCAACCAACTATGACTTTCCAAGAAACAACAAGGAAAAATTCACTGTTGTAAAAAATGGGCTCCTCATTGCTAGAAGAGAAGGTTACAAAAGGATGGTGGTTGAAGGAGATTCTAATCTAATCATTGAAACAATTAAAAAATTGAATCATGGCACTCATTGGGAGAATCTTAGCAATAGTTGGAGGACAACTCGCTTGGTTCAAGATATGTATTGTGACGATTGGGACAATACATGTGTAAGTGAAAAGAGACAGTGTGCTTAACTATTGGTAAGGATATTTGTTTTTGGAAGCTTGGTAGGACTTTTTTCATTTATTCATTTTCATCAAGAGCGGGTTACAACCATAGTCAAGATGTTTCAGTGGTCTTAGGCGTCTTAGTCCTAGGCTAAACTATGAGTTTTTGATATATGTGGCTTGTGGGTTTTTGCATATATCCATGGAGGTTTCTAGTTCCCTTGACTTACAAGAAAAAAAAAAAAACAACAACAACTTGTTCTATTTATACTATGTTAGCACTAATTGCATAACTTGACCTTAAGTTAGAACAATTAGATGTTAAAACAATTTTTCTTAATGTAGATTTAGATGAGGAGATCTATGTGGAACAACAAAAAAGTTTTGTACAAGGTCGCAACAAGAGATTATTTTGCAATCTGAGGAAATCATTGTATGGCTTGAGGCAACATACCAGGTGATGATACAAGAAGTTTGACTCCTTCATGGTGAGCCAAAAATTCACTAGAAGTGAATATGACCATTGTGTGTATTTTAAATATTTCAATGGTATATTCATTATCTTAGTTTTGTATGTTGACAATATGCTTATTGCAAGCGAAAACATGGAAGAGATCAACAGGTTAAAGGCTTAACTTTCTAGGACATTTAATATGAAAGATCTTGAAGTTGCAAAACAAATCTTAGGCATGAAGACACACAAAGACAAGAAAAAGGGAAAGCTCTTGTTATTACAATGAAAGTGCGCGGAGAAAATATTTGCAAAGTTTGATATGAACAATGTGAAACCTGTTAATGTTCCTTTAGCTTCTCATTTTAAGCTTTCTTCAAGTTTGAGTCCTAGAACTAATAAAGAAAAGAAGTATATGTCTCGTGTACCATATTCAAATGCAGTAGGAAACTCAATCTATGCGATGGTGTCTACAATACCTAACATTTCACATGTAGTTGGAGTTGCGAGTAGGTTCATGGAAAATCTAGGAGAAGAACATTAGCGAGAATTGAAATGGGTGCTTCATTATTTGAGAGGTACAAGTGACCATTGTATCATCTTTAATTATTGTGGGGATTCAGTTTGCGGATATGTTGATGTTGGTTACTTGGACAAAAGGAGATATAGTACAGGATGCGTTTACTCTTGCAGGTGGAGCGATTAGTTCGATGTCAAAGCTTCAGGAAACATGTGCATTGTCCACTACTAAAGCAAAGTATATGGTTTCTTCAGATGCCTGTAAAGAGGCAATCTGATTGAAAGGTCTACTTGATGAGCTTGAAAGGATGCAGGAAAAAGTGAATGCATTCTATGAAAGTCAGAGCATTATTCATTTCACTGCTAATCCATCTTATCACAGCAAGGCTAATGTTAGGCCCCTATACTACTAGTGTAACCCCTTATTGTGATTAGTACAACCCCCTTATTATATTGTTGTACCCATGTAGTCCCCATATTGTTACTATTGCGCCCCATAGAAGCCCACTATTGTTATTATTGTGCCCTTACATTATTATTGTTATGTCGGCTCTGATTATATTATGACTCCTTAGACTCTTATATATAGAAAGGAGGTGTTGTCATTTGTATCATTCAAGAATTGTTCATTTGTGTAATGTAAAGGAGGTTGCCCCCTCAAAGAAGCTGAATTCTAAGGCGTTCAACTATCTTTTCTATCTTTTTGTGTGCTGGTTTCATAACAACTAAACATATTGATGTAAGACACGTAATTGATGGTGGCAAAGTACCTCTCAAGAAGGTCCACACAAGAGAATTGTGCAGACATGTTCATGAAACCAGCATTGGTAAAGAAGCTGGTGTTTGGCTTCTCTTGACTTGCATAAAAGATGATGAATAAGCATGGGCAATGGATTAGAAAAATTGTTGTCAAGGTGAAGATTGTTAAGAATAACAACAATTAAAAGATTGTTACAAATGTAATTACCTCGGTGGATCTAGCTTTACACAGTTGTGTAACTATAAGAAGCTAGAGGCTTGATGTATTGTTGGAGTCATTTTTGACATTAAATAATAAGAATTCTAATCCCTTGCCCAATAAAAATTCCCTTAATAAATTGTGAAGTTTTATCGGGTAATATTCACTATCTACTTCTGTGAATTTAGTTTCTGTTTCTTACGTGCATTTCTTTCTTGTTTATAATATTAAATACCAACAATAACCAAGAACCCATGGCCTCGAGGCCATACAAATACCCCCTGCTGCCACCCCTTTCTCCTTGAAAAATAAACTTCACAAAATTTTCCAATCTTAAATTATACATGCCATTTAATCGAAGTTAATTATGGTTTTTCCCAACTATGTGATCTACTCTTCTCATTTTGGTAAAACCGTTTTCGACATGTCTACAGGAGGGATCGAATGCGGAGAAAATAATTGAAGATGCTGTTTCGGAAGCCATCATAGCGGAAGAAGGTGTGGATAGTACATCTGCAAGAACTGTGTGTCGGCTTCGCATAAAAGGAATGACATGTAATTCTTGCTCTACCACTGTGAAATCTGCCTTGAAAAGGGTTCAAGAAGTGAATAAAGCTTCAGTCTCTCCCGCCACTGAAGAAGCAGAAATCAGATATGATCCTAACCAAATTAATTACAAGCAATTGATTAATGCAGTTGTTAACACTGGTTACGAAGCTACGTTGATTAGTACCAGAGAAGATAAGAATAAGGTTCATCTCAAACTGGAGAGAATCCCTTCTGAGGGGGAAATTAGAGTGATTCGGAATTCACTCCAAGCATTGCCAGGAGTAGAAGATACAGAAGTAGATGCACAACTAGAGAAAATAACTGTGTCATTTAACCCAGATTTGACTGGACCCAGAACATTCATCGACGTGATTGAGGGCACATGTCCTGGACGCTGCAAGGCAACTTTATATCAGCCTGGAGGACTAGCAGGAGCTGAGAGAAGTAGAGAGATTAAGCAGTACTATAAGTCTTTTCTATGGAGTTTGGTTTTCTCTGTACCAGTGTTTTTCCTGAACATGATTTTTATCTTTACTCCAGCAGCCAGGGAATTCAAGTTGGTGAATATGCTAACAGTAGGAGAACTTCTAAGGTTCATCTTATCAACTCCTGTGCAATTTATCATTGCACGACGGTTTTATACCGATGCATATAATTCTTTATGCCATTGCTCAGTCAACACGGATGTTTTAATTGCGCTGGGAACAAATGTAGCTTATTTCTATTCAGTCTACACAGTCCTCAGGGCTGCAACTGATAACACCTTCAAGGGCACTGATTATTTTGGGACTAGTGCCATGCGTATCTCCTTTATTCTTCTGGGAAAATATTTGGAAGTTCGGGCCAAAGTAAAAGCCTCTGAAGCTATTGCCAAGTTGATGAATTTGTCACCAGCTATGGCTACTTTATTGACTCTTGACAGCCATGGGAATGTTTTATCTGAACAAACAATTAGCAGTCTGCTTATCCAACGCAATGATATTATTAAGATTTTACCAGGTGAGAAAGTCCCTGTAGATGGTTTGGTTGTTTGGGGACGAAGTCATGTCAATGAAAGTATGATAAGAGGTGAAGCCAGGCCTGTTATTAAGCGAATAGGTGATGAAGTCATTGGTGGAACAGTAAATGAAAATGGCGTACTTCATATAAGAGTTACACAAGTTCGGCCTGTTGAAACAATTCAAATGGTTAACCGACCGGTGCAGAAGTTTGCAGACAAAATTGCAAATTTCTTAGTCCCAATGGTATTGAACAAAATGCTCTTTAGTAGTTTCCTGCTTGGTTAGATTTAGCAAAATTATCACAACCATATTATTGAATGCGGTTTGGTTGAGATAATTGGATGTCTTCATGGTTCCAACACAACTATTCTTTTTATTCTCATGATGTTATTTGTTAATACAGGGTAATTTTATAATTGTATAATTAGTTAGATAAACATCTTTCATTTATAACATTTTTCACCGATAACCAAGAAATAAAATTTGTCATTTATAATCATAATATAGAAATTTAAATTAAAAAATTATTTTACAAACAATCAATATAAAATTTCGGTAGTTTTATGATTCCACCAAAAACGAAAAAGTATTGGTAGGTTGAACCCAGCTCATATAGAATTATGTTTCTGAAATCAATTACCTTTGTTTCCTGTTTTGTAGGTTATTGTTCTCTCCTTTTCTACCTGGCTGGAATGGTTTGTAGCAGGCATGATTGGCTTATACCCCAAATCTTGGATCCCTTCTTCCATGGATGAGTTTGAGCTTGCTCTTCAGTTTGGGATATCTGTCTTAGTTATTGCTTGTCCCTGTGCTGTGAGCCTTGCAACACCCATTGCAGTCATGGTGGCTACTGAAGTAGGTGCCATGCAAGGTGTTCTAATGAAAGGGGGAGAGGCGCTGGAGAGAGCACATAAAGTAAGTGACATATTAGCTGCTGGGTGGTTTTTCCTGTTATGTTCTGTTATGTGAACTTGAAAGGTGCGAGTGAAGTACTTTTTTCCTGTCCTGTTATGTTTGGCCCTTCTAAAGAAAAAGTTCAATCATGAATGGAATTTTTGTTATCCACAGGTGAACTGCATTATATTTGATAAGACGGGGACACTCACGGTTGGAAAACCTATTGTTGTTGATACTAAATTTCTACAGAACAAGGTCCCTCGTGACTTCTACAAAATTGTTGCTGCAGCAGAGGTGAGTCCTGCATTTTACTATTTAATTATCTTTTTTATGTCGGAATTGGTTGATTTCTGAGTGATTTATGTGATTAAAGTTATTGCTTCGATGATTGATTTGTGTGAGATTTAGTCTGTGCCAAACTTTTGATTCAAATTTGATTTGTGTGAGATTTAATCCGTGCCAGACTTTTGATTCAAATTTTATAGAAAAGTTTGAGAATAAGAACCAATTGTACCAGATAAAAATTGTTTTGAAGGGAAGCCAAATTTGACCTACGATGCAGATCATAAAAATATAAAAAGAATGATAATAATGTTAAAGTACACATTAATACAACCCTTTGTAACCATCTACAAGTGGAATTTGACAATACTTCAAATACTGTTAAAACTTCTTCCAAACCTACCTTCGTGGCTAGAACTATCAAATTAACACTAAAGTTGTCCAAAAGGTTTCATTTTGAAGTTGCAACCCTGTAACCGTCCATTGCTTGATACTTACCATTATCTATTGCAAACACATTATTGTTTAATATTTACCATTGAGTTGCATCCGTCTTTTTTCTTTTTTAAGTTAAGGGCCAAGGGATTTATTTTTCATTAGCGATATTTAACATTGGGTTGTGCTTCAGGCAAAGAGTGAGCATCCTGTGGCCCAGGCTTTGGTTGAGTATGCCAAAACACTGGGTGAAGGAAATTCAGAAACAAGAAGGCTGCCCGAAGTGCAGGATTTTGTGTGGGTAACTGGCCAAGGTGTTAGGGCTAGAGTTCACAACATGAATATTCTTGTGGGCAACATTAAGCTGATGTTAGATTCCGGAATATCTGTTTCTGAAGATGCCTATGACATTTTGAATGAGGCTGAAGGGATGGCTCGAACGGCGGTTTTGGTGTCTATTGACAGAGAGTTGGTTGCAATTATCACAATATCAGATTCAGCTAGGCCAGAGGCAAAGGAGGTGGTGTCCATTTTGAAATCGATGAAAATTAAAAGCATTATGGTCACAGGAGACAACTGGAGTACTGCAAAAGCCATTGCCAAGGAGGTTGGAATTGAGACTGTCAATGCTGAAATGTTGCCCAAAGTAAAAGCAGAAAAAGTGAAAGAACTACAGGTATTTTAGATCCCCTCTAGCAGCATTTCAGTTTCCCTTTTCATGACCACCCAAGTCATTTGCTCCTCCCTAAATTATTTTTTACTCCGAATGGGTCCATTTTATTTAGATTTTGGTACATTTTTCTGTACACTGTATGATTACAAGAGGTTGGAAACTTTTTCATCTCTCAACCCATCAAGTGTGGGTGAAGTGCTCTCTTTGGGTTTAGTTTCCACTGGGTTATTGGTTCAAATCTCATGGGAGGGGTTAGGTTGGGAGTCATTTTAGGGAAATAAACTATCCCAAAGGGCATCTAAACTCAACTGAGTGTCGCACAATCCTGATAATAGCATCCCACTTGTTTTTCCGATCATTCTTCCATCCAACATTGAGGCTAGCCCTAACCTAATTAAAAACAAAAACAACTTTTTTTCATCTTTTTTTCATCTCAACATTTTAACTTTTTACTGTAGAAAGGTGTTCAAATTCGTACTAAGAGAAGTTGTTTCCCTGTGCTTCTGGTTCTGCAGATGTCTGGGATGACGGTGGCAATGGTAGGTGACGGTAACAATGACTCCCCAGCTCTTGCGGCCGCCGATGTGGCCATGGCACTTGGGGCCGGTACAGACATAGCAATTGAAGCTGCTGACATAGTACTGATGAGAAGCAATTTAGAAGATGTCATTACTGCCATTGACCTTTCAAAGAGCACATTCAACCGAATCAGACTGAACTACTTGTGGGCATTAGGTTATAATGTAATGGCTATCCCCCTAGTAGGTGGATTATTGTTTCCATTTACTAGATTCTCTCTTCCTCCATGGATCTCTGGGGTTGCCATGGGAGCTTCTTCTTTGAGTGTTGTATGCTGCTCACTGTTATTAAGATATTACAAGAGGCCGAGGAAGCTGGACTTGTTTCCAATGCAAGCAGTCAAAATTTAATAAAATTGAAAGTGAATTCGCTTTACAAGCTTAATATCAAGCAAAATAATTTACTGACCTACTTTTGGGCGATGCTACATTAGTCAGAAATGCAGATTACCAGATGATGTTTGCACGGTTTCATAAGTCGGGATTTCTTGAATAATTAATAAATGCATTAGCCATTTAGCATTCAATGAGAAATTCTGCTTGGGAAGCCTTAAAGCTTACATCCAAAAAAATTCTGCTCAGGGGTTGCATAAGTTTGAAAAACACGGCTTTTAATGTAAACTCTGAGGTACAGATTATGTGCATATGATGTGGTATGACGGTTCTTTCTTCATGGTAGATCTATGGACTCAGTAGATGAGGTTTCTTCGATACAGAAATGATAATAAGCGAATTTACAGAGTTTATGCTTTTAATAAGTAAATATAAAACATAAATGGAATGAATTTTAAGTATTTTATGCAAATTATTAGTATGGGGAAGAGTAACCAATATACCGTGTAAATAGTTCAATTTCATACATTATGAGAGTAATATAGATAGTCTAGCTGTAATGTTCAGTAAAAGTCATAGCTATCAAAGGTGTTTTAGTAAAAGTGTTACCCTCAGCCCACATTAAATTAAGCGAGGACACACAGAAATTTTGTATTATTGATTTTAGTTCTTATAAGGAGAGCTTCAGCGTAAATCACATAAGAAATATTTCTGCCAACGCGTTTCGAACCAACCCATGTGGTTCATCATCAGGACAAGTTGAAAATGCAGATCTAGCTCAGCGTTTAAATAGTCCACGCAGAGACTCCAACGGCTAAAATACTCCAACAGCTACTTCACCATTCAAGGACCCTAGTCAAACTTTCTCTAAATAAATTTAATATTAAAATGTTATTAAATTTATTTATTTATTTTCAAATATTACCCCAATAAAAATATATACATATATATATATATATATAATACTATTATTATTACTTTAAAAAAAATAATTATTTATATATAAATTAAAATAATAACATTTATATTGATTATATTATTTATTTAATAAATAATATATAAATTTATATATATAATATTATACTAATTAAATGCCATATTTGTTATTCTTGTAATCCTAATTAATCTTATTTATAATAAATTTATAATTGATTTTATATAAGACAGTTAAGATGGGTTAATTAAAAATTAATTAATAATTTATTTAAATAATAATGCATTATCTATACGTTAATTATTGAGATTATATGCGTATATAATAAGTCCTATTAATAATTAGTTAATTAATTTACATTAATATACATATATCCTAAAAAAAATACGAGGTTTATGTGTATTATATTAAATTGATATTATATATAAATTAATTTTTTTTGTTATAAGTATTAAATTAATAATTATATATAATGTTAAAAATAAATATTAATTAAATAATGTATTAAAATTAGACTCTAAAAACCTAAATATCAATACTATGGTTATACTAATAATTAATATAATATTGAATGAGGGATAATGAGTATTAAGGGAACTGAAAGCTAATGAATCTAAACTTATCATGATGAGGGATATATTTCCTATTAATATAAAAGCTATAAAAGACTGTTAATTGCATTGCCAATTGTTTTAATATTGATTATAATAATTTCTGAAAAAATTTTAGCTTAATTTTCATCGATTCTACATACAAAAAAGGGATACAGCACCAGAGGAGGATAATCCAACGAAGAACACCGCTGCTAACGATACGCGAAAACCAGACTCACACAGAACCTGGAAGAACCTAGGGGAGGAAGAAAACTCAAGACGACAACGCAGGGATCCAATTTCTACTAACCTTCGTTCTCTTATCCTACTCTGCCACGTCTTACGTCTTACTATTTTTTAGTGAGACAGAGCAGTTTAATGAGGACACAATTTTGTCAGAAAAATAATAGAAATTCCAGTCAGAATCTGGTTGAAATTTTTAATCTAAGTTATAGTTATTAAGTTTCATGAGGCGTCCTGGATTTTTTTTATATTGCTATTCAATTTTTATTATTATAACAAATATCAAACCCTTCAAAAACATAATTTTGATTCAACCAAAAAATTATAACCTGGATAGACAACGCGTTTGTTAACTTATAATTTCCCTAAGCCGTACATGGACAGAGTGAAGTTTGAGTACTAAGTACTCATTTATGGAAATCAGTGCTTTTCCGCTCTATCATTCATTCAAGCATCGATTAGAGAATACCCTCATTCGAAAGGTGAGGAGATTAACAGAAATGAATGAGATTACTGAAATAATAGGAATACGGCTACTCAGGCTCCTGAGAGCGCTCAGAGAAGTGGCCTCATAGGAAATAATAGCAATCCACAACCGAGTTCAAAACGGAACCAACTCTCATTCCAAAGCCGATGAAAGGATTAGGGCTTTCGAGAGGAAAAACGTAGGGCTTTTGATAGAGAAATTAACAACGACAATCCAGTTTGGTAATGCAAGAAGCCTAGCTCAACCAAGTTGTCTAGCAAAGGAGTAAATTGGTTTGCAAATTAGAATTTGGCTTCGAATCTTGTTTTTATAAAAAAAATAGTGTCTTGAAACTTATAACTAAGAATTCCCCAAAAAAAAAAATATTGGATTTCACCAAAATCTCGCTAGAAAATCCAATATTTTCAGGGCCAATTTACGCAGCTCACAACCGAACCCAACCGTCATTACTGCGCCCAACAAATTAACGAATATGAAGAAGATAGCAGAAATGAGAGATATAGGGAGTATAGGGCTTCTGAGAGCGGGGCTAGGATGTACCTCGAATTGAAGGCCCGAAATGATTGAGAGAGCATTGATCTCTGCTATGTTGTCCATTGCGTTGAAATTTAAGTTTCCGCCTCTCGTTTTTCACAAATTCTCTTCAGTGAATTAAGGACATTTTCAAAAGATAACGCCAAAAACCAAAACGAGGCGAGCGTTAACGGAAGGAGGCTAGCATATGAGTCAGCGTATAAATTCAAAAGGTGCCTATAATGCTTCTCTTCAAAATTTATTCAGGTTCCGATTCATGCCTTTTGCCAACGATCCTCACCTAATTCGTGCAGAAAGTAGAAACTAGTTGCTCCTAATATGAACGACCACGACCAGAAGGGGGAGAGGATCAAACAGCAATGCGGAATCGATGGCCCTTGCTGGCCTTTTTCATTTCTGCCTCTTTATCAATCTCCAGGATGTTTCCATTTTTGGTGACTCTAAAGTTATAGTTGATGGTGTTATTCCTAAGAATATCATTAGGAAGCACATTTTTGGTGACTCTAAAGTTATAGTTGATGGTGTTATTAGTAAGAATATCATTAGGAAGCCATAGGTCACTGGATGGATTGATTGGATCAAATTAGATTGACAGGATCAAGTATTTTTGGAACAGATCCAAGGGAGTTTCCATTCATCACATCAAAAGGGATCTTAACCAGCGTGCAGATGATTTATCAAAAAGAAGTCTTCAGGCGGCTCCAGGCTTATGGTTCATGCAGGTTTCCTATGAAGGCAATATTTTCTCCATTCAAGACTTCTTTCCTCCTGATTTCTAACCTTACTTTTGCTTTCGTTCTGGTGCTTTCATCAATTTCTGGTGGTTTTGTTTTCTATTAGTTTCATATGCTTCTCTCTGGACGCTGAAGTTTGTCATCCTCTAATGTTGCTATTTCCAGTGAACGCAGGTTCTCCAAGCTTGATTTGTCTTTCTTGTTGGGGGAGCATATTGTTATGATCTGTTTTGCTTCAGTGGTTAATTTTAGTCTTCTCTATGATCAGCGAGGCTATTTTAGACTCTGCCCGCCCTTTAATGGCGGTTAGTTTGTGGTTCTCTTAGCATGCGCTGTTCTGATGCTTTCCAATTTTGGCTAGAGCTCATTTTGGTGTTAATTTCTGTTCTTATGTTATCTTTTTATATATGAGGAATAGCTGTGAAAATAAAAACAGCCGTGCTTTTCAATTTTGGCTAGAGCTCATTCTGGTGTTAATTTTAGTGTTAATTCCACTCTTATGTATAATTATTTTAGTGTTAATTCCACTCTTATGTATAGTATCATATATTTGAAAAACAACTATTAAGTTTTATATTTATCATACAAATACAATTATTGCTTTTTTCGACTGGAAAAAAAACAACCAGAAAACGTTGGAAATGCGGCGGAAACCATATGATCTACTTAACAATAAGTGGAAAATGTGTAAGTCAATCAGTTAAATTCAACCTTGTTGCGGACCTAAACGTAAATAGTTAAGCTCCTCATAGCTTTTTGTGAATGTGAAAAAATAAGATGTTACTGCAGAGACACTTGTCGTTCGTCGCTAAAGAAAAGGAGGCCTTCCCCATTTTAAATTTAGTGTATTTTAAAACGTATATATATATATATATAATATATATAAATATAATTAATATAAGTTTAATTTAAAATAGTGTATTTAAAACGTATATATATATATATATATAAATATAATTAATTAAGTTATATATATAAAATTAAGTTGAAATAGATAATAAAGATTTAATTTTTATAGAATAAATATAGTAATATAGATAAATTAATGTTTGATATTTATCTTCAAAATAATTACGTTATTTTTATCTTTTTTAATTTAATTGATTAACTAAAAAATATTATGAACAAGTTACATATGAAGTGAGTTATGGTTTTTTGGGCATGTCGATTTGATAAGTCATGGTATTGTAACAAAACTTATTTAGATATTATAAATTTTCATGATGAAGTGGAGATAATTCACCATGATTAAAAATTGTGTTCCATGTTTTTTTAAATGTGCATATGTTTAAGTTATATATTAATTCTTTTAATAATAATAATAAAGTTATAATATACTTAGATTTTATCTTCTTCTTTTTTTTAATCAAGATGAGATGTATCATGAAGTAAAGGTTTTGATGTTTATTATAAATTGATGTGTCTCCACATTTAACCCCAAAGAAAAACCTAAGGAAAGATTTGCAAGCAAAGAGCTTTGGGCAGATGATAGATTAGAGTTAAGATGGTTGTTAAAACTTTTGAGTAGTGTGATGTTGAACATGAGGGAGAAGTGTGATTCACATGGTCAACATGGAATTCACACACACACACATTCTTAAGAACTAACATATAGATCCATTGACACAGTAGCATCATGCAAAATTTTTGTTTTCCATGCAATTTCTCGAAATCTAAGTTTGTTGAGTGGATGATGAAGTGTGTTTTACTAAATGGCTATTGGTCAAGTGTAGCTTGCAATTATTCAGAGGTTGGGGGCTATCTGTTGTGTGTTGTGTTTATAAAATTTAAATATGATTCCTTTTCTATTTGTGTCAATTAGATCCTACATTTTTGTATCTAAATGAAAGATTGTTTGTTTGTAACCATTTTGTGTCCACATTTTAATAAATAAAATACACTTGCACAGGAGAGGAGAGTGAGGTGTGATTTGGAAAATCTTGTGTGGAAATTGTGAATCATCTTGTTGCAACCATCTGTTTTTACTATAATTCCTTTTTTTCCATAAATGTTACAAGAATGTGTTGCAGGAAGTGTTGCAGGGATCGTGTTGACCTAGAAATGCACAAATCAACTTTGTAGTGGCATCACAATTTCCAATATAAGCCTTTTGCATTGCAGATCCAAGAAACAACGATGGGAATATAGTGGTTTATCTTTTATTGTGTTGAATAGAGGTGATTCAATGGGGGTTTGTAGTGATCGAATATCCTACAAGGGAAGTTGTGATTTTAATAGTTCCTCAAGGTATCATAATTATTGATGATTCTGGGATTTCTTCTTATGCCTAGAACCAAAGTAATGATCATAATCCCTATCTTCAAATCGCAATGAGTCTTTGGCAACTTGAAGGTTAAGATTGATATGACATCACAAAGGACACAGTGAGAGAAGTTGTGAAGATATAAATTATTTGATTGATCCATTGTAAGAATTTCATGGAAATTGTGACGAAGGCTTGGTTTCGTGGGAACTTGAGTCTTTTGCCACAATAAGGGAGAAACAACCTATCATCAAATTTAGTAGTGGATCGAATCCTTGGAAGGTCGATATACGACTATTGAAAGGAGGAGTCATATGGTTGTAAAGTTAATGGGTATTTTTGCAATTCTAGAACCATTAAGCATCTTGATTATGATGTGAAAAAGAATCCCTTGTTGGATAGAGACGAGAGAAAAAGTCTGAGTGTTGCATTGGAAAAAGTCACTTACAACAAGGCAAATGTGATGCGAGTGGCAATTTGAAGGTTGAAGAGTGAATCAATTTACAATTTCAGACTGTTAGAGGAAAAGTGAAGGGTCGGCTCTGCCTCAAGTGGTATCAGAGTGCGACAAGCTCTTGGAAAGGAAGGATTTAAACATTGGTAAGTCCCTATATTTGATTTATTCTATCAAAGATGGAATTTAGAGTTGGAATAGGTAGAGGTCGATGAAGAGGTCAATCAACTGTGAATGTAGAGTTGAGGGAAGAAGTGAGATGTAACACCCTCCTCCCACATCTACCCAAGCAACCGGCTAGCCGGGGTAAACATGCGACGAGAGGCCACTATGATAAGATTCAAATTCCTTTGCGACTTTAAGGCAATGGAATCGATGCAACATCACACAAAGTCATCCAACATCATCCACAGAACCTTTAGGAGACAAGTCAAACACTCAGGCAACTTGTCCCTGGGTCCTACTATTGTTTGAGAGACTTAGGGCAGAGTAACACCCGGACACTGCCCAAGTAAGTTATAACACTCCCCAGACACTACCAGGGCGAGTTATAATGCTCCCCAGACACTGACAAGGTGAGTTAGTCTCTAAACTAACACTCTGTTTGCTAGCATTTTTGGAATTGAGCCACCTTTTCAACCCAAAGCCCAATACACTGCCTAGAATGGAATGATCACTTGAAATTGGTAAGAATACAAGGAAACACGGATGCCAAAGCAATAAAGTAAACAAGACCATAACCAAAACCCTACTAGCCATGACAATCATTTCGTCAAACATATCATTGACGTGTAATCTACAGGTGTAAATAACATAATTAAGTGTAGGGATCTCATAATTATCTGAGAATCGTTATGAACCATTTTTCCGTCATGCCATTTGTTGCATTATACTCCATTAAGTCATAAACACATTATCCATTCACATACAAGTAAAAACATGCTGAGAACCATACATAGTTGTTGTCATAAAATGTGCATATAACCAGCATAATAGGAACATAAATAGAATAAACATATCAACCATCAAATCCATAAATACATCAGTACATTTACACATGAAAATCAAGGGAATGGATTTCTCATTAATGAATGGTATGAACCAACTAGATATGGGACTACCACATTCCACTTGACCATAAGATGGTTGAGCCAAATCTCTCTTCAGCCATTCACCCCCCTGCCATATTCCAAGCATGAATGTGGGATCTCATAGAACACATCAATCAAAACTCATCCAAGGATTCCAGAGGCCATCCACCTCAACCCATCAAACAGTGATTCCACCACATAGTTGGACATCATCAGACTGGTCTCCATCCAAGCCTTCCAGGGCTTCCAAAGCGTTTGTCCAACAAAAGCTTCCAGAACTAGTAACTCAACCCACAACTTATATAGGGCTTTTAGAGCGTTTTTCCAACCAAGGCTTCCAAGACTAGTAACTCAACCCACCAAGGGCTTCCAAAGCATTTGTCCAACAAGGGCTTCCAGGACTAATAACTCAACCTAGGTTTTTACAGGGCTTCTAGATTGTTTCTCCAACCAAGGCTTCCAGGACTAATAACTCAACCCAAGCTAAGGAAACATGAGAACCGACAAAAAAAAAACAATGAAAGTAAACCCACAATGGCCATGACTATCTAGGAAATGGAAAGGTTAGGCAATCCATTGTCAATCCAAGAAATCGTCCATGTCAATGACAAATCATAACCAAGGATCCACATGCATATGCCATGCATGCCAAGACTAGTGAAGAAATCATACATGCAACTCGGTACTTGTAAGTAAATCTGATGTAGATGTTGATGCCAGTGCCTTCTTGTACTTTCCTGCTCTTCCTTTTCCTCCTTGCTCCAAGAATCCAAGTATGCCACACCCTCCAAGAGTGCTCCAAGAAAACTCTAAGTATCGAAGAGTATGAGAGAGAGAGATAATAATGAGAGAGAGAGCTCCAACACTGAATGATCAAGTCCTGTCCACTGATCCTCATAAGCCATTTTATCAAATGAGGCCTCTATTTTCTTCAACTTCCATCACTTCCCTTCAATTTTCTCCTCACATGAAACCTATGACCTTTCACCTTACTTTTCTCCTAATTTCCATTATTTTCATAATAAATGTGCCAAAAATGCCTTTTCACCTTTTAATGCCTTAACCTTTGCCTTTGCCAATTTCCTTAACCATAATAAATTGAATCAATGCCCACTAGGATGTTTCCCCCACCATTCAACTTGGAATACATGTCCCATCATTTGTGGTACTATATATGTTTACATGGAAATTTCACCAGGGTTGTTACATGAGAACTCTCCGGCAAAGGTTGGAAGTTGTTGGGATGGGGTCCCTAAGGTAAATTTTGGTAAAATTTTGTAATTTATTTGTGTAAACATGTAAAGTCTCTGCGAAATGTGGAAGCGGAGAGCAAAGATAGTCAGAGTCAAAGGGGCTTTAGTCCCTTATGTGGGTAGGTGATCGGAAGGTTTTGAGACCCGCCCATGGTCCGCAGACCTTGGTATTGTAAAAGAAATGTTATAAATATAAGATTCATAGCGAGTCTAGGGGATCATCTGATCGATAGAAATCTTTGTAAGGGAAAGTAAGCTAAGGCAGGAAAGGTTTGTCTCCTATACTTAGGCGAAGGGGAAGGCTCCTGCAGCTCAGTGTGCGGAGACCTTGGTAAGTGCTCAAGCTGAGTGTGCGGGCCCCTACAACTGAGTGTGCAGGGAAAAAGAGTTTGTATCTGAATGATTACATATGATAAAGACTGTTTTGATCCAATTCTTGTGCATCTATGTATTTATTCTTACTTTTGTGATTCTCTGTATTTCACTTTATATGAATGAATGCTTAATTTGTGTGTGCAAGTAGTAGATCAACACAAATTATATATGCTATAAATAGTTAAAGGCCTTTGTGAAGGTCTGGATGCTGTTTGAATGAATTACTGTAATTATTTGTTTCGGAAGGATGAAGGTTCCCGAAGGTATAACTAAGCCCTAAGAGCCATGGGAACCTATCCCACAGGCCTTTGGATGTAGAAACCTGGCTCTGTCATCGCCCAATACTGCTTCAGGTGAGACTGTAGCCTGCACTATGCGGGTTGTTTCCGAAAGGTCCAACATTTTAGGGTTTTGTTGTTTGGCGCAGATAACGTTGAACTTGGGTTAGGCCCTATCAAGCCAACAAATGGTTTCATTGCTGGGATTGGGATATGTCTAAGGAAAGTGTGATGTCGAATAAGTGGCTCCCAACTAAGAAGGAAATCGAGAAGTGGATCGATCGAAAGTTGCACGCATTTGTAGCTCAGGAGAACAGAAATCCACACTTATCAAAGGAACATTGGATGAATAGATACATGTTCATAGACGAACTCAAAATATTCTTCTGCTCTTTCCCCTGTGAATTACATGAGTGGCTATCCAGATTGGCAGATAGTTAGGGTACATGGAAGATTGACGGCCCTATTGTGTGGACCCCAGAACTGGTTAAGTTCTTGGAGGTCACCTAGGTCGTTGACCACTGGATTGATTGTATTCTTGGAGGATTCATCATTGATTTCACGATCGATTTGTCTACCAACTATAGTGAAGCAGAGCACAGCTTCTTCAAAGGACCAAGAGGAAAGTACTTAAAATCTCTGAAGACCTGAATTAAGATGCTATTGTGCAAAAAATGGTTTATGTCCTTACATTGATGTTTGGGACTATGCAAAGTGGGAGAGCATTCAGAAGGAACCAAGAGTCAGGTTTTGAATATAGCCTATTGTTAGGATCTTCTAATAGTAACGAAGAGGGTAATCTTCTGAGAATACTGCGAAGCGCTTTACAGCTTGTGAGATAGAGTATCGCAGGGATACCTCATCCATCTACTCCACCTCCACCTCACACACCTACACCTACACCTCTGCCTCCACCTCCACTTCCACTTCCATCATTTAATATGGTGAATACAATGAAGATGCATGTATCTAAGGGAGTGGGAACTAAAGACCCTAAACAATTTTGGTTTGTCATAGATGTTGTATGGACGGCACAACTAATCACTGATGATAATATGAATAAAGCACAGCTAGTCACAGCGCTATAGGATAGGGCGTTGAGTTGATTCATCAAGTTATTCACAAATAAGCCCAACGTGACTATGCTGGAAACTCAACAAGCATTGAATAATGAGTTTAAGACGCCTAAATCTCAAACCTAGTCTGTAACAGATCTCAAGGGCACTCAACAGAGGGTAAATGAGTTCATGTGGGATTTTGATGAAAGAATAAAGTGTTTGATTCAGCAGGGGAATATGAACATCACAAATGATCAACACAAAGACTAGTACATTGCTTCGCTCCTACCGCATTTGAGATTACCATTATCGTTGTAGAAAATAACAACAAAAGTAGAAGCAATGGAGATTTCCATGAGATTATAAGATTCAACAGTGCAGGATATGAATATAGGGGTGCAACAGATTCAATCACAGCTGGCAAGCTTGCACATGGAATTCCAGAGCTTGAAGAAGGGAAAGGAATTTTAGCCCGAGGTGCGCGCAAAAGTTTGGTGCTTGAAATATAAAGGCTAGGGTCATGACATGGATCAATGTCCTATTTATTAGAACTACCTCATTGGGGGAGGTCCTATTCCTCTAAAACCAGAGAACATCGTTAGACTGAGCGCGGGAGTATCCTTTGGTGTGTTATCTATCAGGTAACCAGGAAGCACGTGACTAATAAATGTCATCTCCTAGAAAATTTTGTGCAGACACTACAACAGTTATTTTGTACTTTTTGTAAATCAGTTGACCATGATGAGCGCAATTGACGGAGCTACAAACTAATGATGGAGCAGACCCCCACGTATAGAATGCAGACATAAAACTGGCCCTAGGATCAAGGCGCGGGTGCAGCATGTGGAGGATTCCAGGGTTGAGGAAGAGGATGAGGAGGAGGGGTTGGAAGGGGTTGGAGAAAAATAATTTTCTATAATTATGGATAGGTTAGTCATTTTGTGCACGACTGTCAGAACCCAACGCATCATTCCTACGAGTATTGCCGATAGTTTGATCATGTTATAGAAGATTGCCTAGTATTAATAACGAAGATTCAGGAGCAGAAAGCTCAAACACCTACGTAGAATATCCAAATGATGAGAGTGGAGCCTCACGAAGAAGAGCTTAGTATTAATATCATAACACGAAGTGGTATTTCCACAAGAGAAGATAAGGGAAATCATCTAGACATTGAAGGATGGGTACACAAGGCTGTAGAGAAGGAAGTTGGATTTGATCTAAACCGGGCCAAAGAAACCTTTATGGAAGCCAAAAAGAGCTTCTTTGAGGCCTCCACCTCAGGAAGTCAGGAAAAGTCTAGCAGAACTAACGAAGCACAAGACATAGATCCTTCGTTATTAGCTACATTTTTGAAGACTTGTATGAAGTTGTTATGGGATAGAAAGGTGGTAGAAGGGATCCAGGAGTTAATTGATAACTGCATGGGTAAGTTCAAGCCTCCTCCAGAACAGGGCGTGCTGCTGGTGATCACTGAAGTTAAGACCAACAACCAGTAGATCTTCGCAGAAAAGGCATAGGCACTGAAAGAGAAAGAAGAAATTGCCACGCACATCCAACACTTGGAAGCATCGATTACACATGCATGTAATGTGTTACCTAAACTCAATATTCTAGCAGAAGAATAATCAATAGACAAGATGTAGAAGTTGGTTGCAGAAGTTATGGAGTCAAAGGATGAAATTGACCGAGTCTGATTTGAACTACAGGTGCAGATTTTATAACTGCAATTGAAGCTACAACCAATAAATCTGCCAGAGGTCTGGGAGCAGCGTGAAGTAGCTATCAAGGAGGGAATGGCCACACTAGACACATTAGTCAAGGACTGCACCAAATTATTTGAGCAGACCATGGAGATCTGGACATCTCTGTAGGAGGACCCCACTCTGAAGAAGATTGGCACTGACATTAGAGAAAAGTAGCAACAATTTGATGAAATAAGGTTGAATGCGTGCAATTTGGTGCCTGTATAGTGGCTCACGCGATTGCAGGAAGGGAAGTAGCTACAAACTGAAATTGAAGAGTTGCGCAGGAAAGAGGCCATTATAAGGGCCAGAACCCAACCTTGGACAGAGGAAGCCAGCCAACTCACTTTGTCCATGAAAAACAGGTTAAAAGGCATCTAGTAGACACAAAGGACTATGGGCCTCGCGGTGGAAGGCCCTACTACAGAAAATTCTTGTCGACGAAGTACAATAGGCAGCTATATAGGGCACAGTTGATCTACAGGTTCTAAAGTTGGAGTTCCATGAACCCTAGGAAAAGATTGCAACACCAACTTAGTGACTCGAGGATGAGTCACCAAATTGTGATGGGGGCCTATTTGGATGGGGTCCCTAGGGTAAAGTTTGGTAAAATTTTGCAATTTCTTATTGTAAAGATGTAAAGTCTTCACAAAATGTGGAAGCGAAGCACGAAGATAGTCAAAGTCGAAGGGGGTTTAGTCCCTTAGATGGGTAAATGATAGGAAGGTTTTGAGACCCACCCATGGTCCACAGACCTTGGTATTGTAAGAGCAAGGCTATAAATAGAATATTCTTAGTGAGTTTAAGGGATTATTTGATTGGTAGAAATCTTTGTAAGGGCAAGTAAGATAAGGTAGGAAAGGTTTGTTTCTTATACTTAGGCGAAGGGGAAGGCTCCTGCAACTAAGTACGTGGAGACCTTGGTAAGTCTGTAGGTTGAGTGTGTAGGGCCCTACAGCTGAGTGCGCAGGGAAAAAGAGTTTGTATATAAATGATTACATATAATAAAGATTGTTTTGATCCAATTCTTGTGCATCTATGTGTTTATTTTTACTTCTACAATTTTCTATATTTTCGCTCTATATTGCACTTTATATGAATGAATGTTTAAATTGTGTGTGAAAGTAGTAGATTAGTAAGAATTATACATGTTATAAATAGTTAGAGGCCTTCACAAAGGTTTAGATGTTGTTTGAATGAATTATTGTAATTATTTATTTGAAGGGTTAGGGTTCACGAAGGTAGAACTAAGCCCTAGGAGCCACAGGAACCTATCACACATGCCTCTGGATGCAAAAACCTAGTTTTGTCATCCCCCAATATTGCTTCAGGTGAGCTTGCAGCCTAGGCTACACGGGTTGTTGCCAAAAGGGCTGGTAGTTTAAGGTTTTGTTGGTTGGCGCAGATAATGTTGAACCTGGGTTAGGCCCCATCAAGCCAACAAAAGCCATGGAAGCTATCATACATCATGATCATACAGATGGTATAAGTGACGAAGAACTTCTAGAGGAGGAAGAGGAAATAGTTGTAGAACCCTCAAAAGTCAGATTTTGAAGTCAGTTTTTTATCTAAGTTTCGGATCCAAGGAAGAAGTACCTACATGGAAGTTTGGATCTAGACGAATTGGTGGGCTGGAAAAATGCTTTGAATAAGAATTTTGAATATGCATAGATACCAGAAGACAAGCAAGTTAATTTTGTTGTCACAAAGCTGAAAGGACATGATGCTTTATGGTGGGACAAAGTTGTTATCACCCAAAAAAATGTTCACCTAACCATTTCTTACTAGGTGAATGGAAATACACCTTGTAGGATTAATTTTACCATAGTAAAACCCACTTTCACCATAGGAAATAATTTAGTAAATCAGTTTTCTAAATTATTTCTCATTAAAATCTAAAAAACCCAATGAAAACAAATAATTACTTATTTACTATTATCTAGAAATAATGATTTATTATCACTTTTGACTTAATCACCTTGCAATAATTAAATAAATCATTATTTATTTATTGTTCCTTATTTATTCCCTATTTTCCTTATATATATATATATATATAATATATATATATATATATATATATATATATATATATATATAGAAGCTTGAGTGGGCCTAATGGTTAAGAGCATGTGTTTTCCTCCTAAGAGGTCACAAGTTCAAAAGTGGAGGGGGTAGAGGATTTATGCCTTTGAAGACTTAGCAATTAAATCTTTATGTGGAGGTGGGTCCCTTGTCCCACAAATAAGGGGTTCTCATACACCAATTTAATGTCTAGCTTGGATGTGACCTTAAAATTGGATAATAATAATAATAATATATATAATTTGTGACCCAGAGGAACCCAATACCTCGCCTTGCACATTGTTGAAAATGGCAACAAGAAAACCCTAATTTAATTTTAACTAGAATTAAATTAGGAGAAAATTGTAATTCCACATCATAAGACACAAGAATGAGTTAATTAAGTTAGTTTCACTTAGTTGGCTCAGTTAATTCAAGCTGGGGGCCTAGCTTGAGTCATGTAGAGTGGTTCCTAAATTTTAGGAGCCTAGGTTGAGTTTAATTTGAGTTGTCATAATTCAATTCAATTAAAGTGAGTTAAAGTCATATAAACTAGTTCCAAATGCTGGAGGAACTAGTGGGAGGTCTAGTAGTGGGGTGCAACTTCGGTGTTCAACCAATTAACTGATTAATCAGCCATAATTAACTCATGCATGCATGAAATTCGAGTTACCCAGTTGAGATTGGAGTTCAAGGGAAGTGTACTATCAGTTGTATAATGTTCAGAGTTGTACAAGTGGTGCATGTAGTCAGAGAAGGGCTTCCAAGGATTGCCAATTCTAATTGGGAATTTCCCTAATTAATAGGGGAATAATTCCCAAGGAAACAATGCAAGGAAATAAGAGCTTGATAGACAACATAATTGGCTAAAGTTAGCTTGTGAGGCAGTGAGATAGATTATACTAGTGCAGAGATTGTTCAGACTTGAACAAGCATTGTATTTCTTCTCTATTTTCTGACTAATGCAATACAAATAGGAAGGGGTTTTTAGTAATAACTTTCCCCTTAGATAAATCTCTAAGCATATGTGATTGAAACTTGTCTCATGTTTATGTTGTGATTTCTCGATTGATTAATTGTTTTCGCTGATGATTAGAGTAGATTCAAGTCTTTTGTTTTAGCATATTACATAAGCAGTTTGAATCTAGAAGGAATTTATACATGGTATCAAAGCTAGAATCACAGTAGACAAGAGAATTTGAAGTTTGTCCAAGAGGTTCAAATTACAAGATCAATGTTGTACGTTTTCTCCAAGACTGAGAAGATGAATTCCATCGGACTTGGCTCGAGCATGCTCTGGAAGGAGCCTGTTGTACTACTCAACAACCCCCCCATTATAGTTAATAGTATAACTAATAAAATATGGGGGGAGCTTTTTATTTTAGGATAAGTGTAGGTTTTAGCCCTATACATAAATTCCCTGTATACGAATTCTAAAACACATAAAATAAACAATGCGAGAGCATAACACACAAAACACAGATACATAGAGATTTCCCCATGGATCCCAAAACTGAGACTACCAGCTTGATTTTTCATTATGTTCCTTTCCATGTTACAATACATATTTATACATGTCAAAGCATCCAATACCATGGATTGAAAACCATCGTGTCCAAAACCATGGACCAAAAACCATTGCTTCCAAAACCATGTGCAAAAATCATGCACAAAACCATAAGTAGGTTCGTCCAACCTAATATAGGGTCCAAAAAACAAAATTTTTTGGGGTGTTGCACCATATCCCATAAAGGGGGGTTACCTGCACCCCTTAAGCCCCTGTGACCCCCCCGCTACGCAATCAGTGCAATGAAGGGGGGGCTCCACTCCCCCTCTAACCTCCCGATTAACTACGTGGGCTAGTCATGGAAAGAATATAATACAACCCAACATTCTCCCACTTGTTGTTTTCTTTCCACAGGGGGAATAAGAGAGCTTAGTCATTTATCCAACCCTGCAATGCCCATTGTTTCTCGACACCAAGGGAACTTCTCAGAGCTCACATATTTTTCAATGCATCTGCAGTATTCTTCAAAGTGTCCACCTTTAATAGCAACACCTTTTTGTCTTCTATCACATCCCTCACAAAGTGATATTGAACATCAATGTGCTTTGTCTTTGAATGATATGCAGGGTTCTTTGCCAAGAAAATTACACTTTGGCTGTCATAGTCTATCCTTATAGCTCCCTGTACTAACCCCATACTTGAACACATTCTTTGCAACCAAACTGCTTCCTTGCTTGCATGAGTGGCTGCCATGTATTCTGCCTTTGTAGTTGATACTGCCACTACAGATTGTTTCTTACTAATTCAACTCACTGCACCTCCAAATAGGTTAAACACATACCCACTTGTAGATCTTCTCTAATCCAAATCTCTAGCCCAATTTACATCAACAAGGCCATGAATATCCAACACTGTCCAATCTTGATCTTCCTTGGTAGCACAAACCATAATCATTAGTGCCATGCAAATACCTGTAAACTTACTTCACTGTTGTCTAGTGCTCGTTGCCTGGTTTTGACATAAACCTGCTCAATACTCCCACTGCATATGCAATGCCTAGTCTAGTACAGACCATTGCATACATCAGGCTATCGACTGCACTTGCATATGGAATACGGGACATGTCCTCTTTCTCTTCTTGTGTCTTGGGACATTGTTCAATATATAACTTCACACCTATAGGAATATGAACCTTCACCAGTTTACTACCCTGCATATTAAACCTCTGTAGTATTGTCTCAACATACTTGCTCTGGTTTAACCAGAGCTTCCTCTTTGCCCAGTCTCTTTTAATTTCCATGCCCAAAATATAGTTTGTAGCACCAAGATCTTTCATGTCAAATTTGGAGGACAATTGGGTCTTCAAAGCCTGGATAATTTCTTTGTCATTTCCAACCAGCAACATATGATCCACATACAAGACCATAGAAATAACATAGTCACCAATTAATTTAAAATACACACAGTGATTTGCTTTGCTTTTGGTGAAGCCAAGTTCCCATATAAATGCATCAAATTTTTGATACCACATACTTGGTGATTGTTTTAACCCATATAGAGACTTCTTTAAATTGCATACCAGTTCTTTCTTACCCTTCACCGCAAAGCCTTCAGGTTGCTTCATGTAGATTTCCTCTTCCAGATCCCCGTGAAGAAATGTTGTCTTCACATCC
>APFE030228317.1:249864-265577 GCA_000404065.3 Pinus taeda
GTTTGTGGTTCTTCATCTTCTGATTCCTCCTCTATTGTAGAGTCTGATTCTTCCTCCTTAAGCTCAAACTCTATCTTCTCAGTTTCCTTTGGTTGGAATTCATGTTTAATAACATATTTTACCTCTTTGAACACCACATCTTAGTTGTACACAACCTTCCTTGTTACTCGGTTCCAAAGCTCATAACCCTTTAAACCATCCTTATACCCAAGAAAGATGCACTTTTCATATTTACTATGCAACTTGGTTCATTTCTCCTTTGGAACATGTACATATGCATCACATCCAAATACCCTCAGATGTGAAAGAGAGGGCTTCTTACCAGTCCATACCTCTTGTGGAGTGTTATCCTCCAACAATGATGAAGGTGATCTATTGACCAGGTAAAATGTTGTCTCCATTGCCTCTACCTAGAATTCCTGTCCTAACCTGGCACCACTGAGCATGCTTCTTGCCCTTTCCATCAACGTCTTGTTTATTCTTTATGCAACTCCATTTTTCTCAGGTGTGTATGGAGTAGTCTTCTGTCATGCTATACCACACTTCTTACAAAATTATTCAAATTCCTTACTGCAAAACTCTCCACCATTATCTGTCCTTAACACCTTGATCTTCTTCTCTGTCTAGTTTTCCACCAGAGCCTTAAATTCTTTAAACCTATCAAAGACTTTAGATTTCTTCTTAAGGAAACATATCCATGTATTCCTTGGGAAGTCATCTATAAATGATACATAGTACACAGACTTGCCCAGTGATGGAACCTTCACAGGTCCAAACACGTCACTGTGCACAAGTTCTAATATTTGTTTCACCCTCTTACCACCAAAGGGGAAACTCACTCGATTCTAATTTCCATATACACAATTTTCACAGAAATCAAAATCTAGAGAGCTATTACTCATACCTCCTACCATACCTTTACCATGAAGTATTCGAAGTCCCTTCTCTCTAATATGTCTAAGCCTTTGATGCCACAACATGGTCTTCTCTCTAGAGACCACTAGATCTTTTGCTCCACTTTCAGGAACCACAGAGCTGTTGCACCCATCAACAATAGTGCTACCTTGTAGCTTGTACAGAGTTCCAATCCGAACTCCCCGCATCAATATTAGTTCTCCCCGAACCATCTTGTAGGTATCCTTCTCGAACGCTATTTTTACACCTGCATCATCCAGCTTGCTTACAAAAATCAGATTTCTGGCCAATGCAAGAATATGCAGAACATCTGGAAGTGTTCTAACCTTTTCACCTTGCAACTTCAACTTTACTTTTCCGCGACCAACGATTCTAGCCTTCCTATCATCCCCTAAGAAGACATCCCCACCATCGCATTTCTCATACTCACAAAACAACTCTCTATGGGGAGTGAAGTGAAAGGATGCACCTTAGTCAATAAACCATGCATCATGATCTACATGTGTACTTGAAGAAGCCAAGTACACATCCCCACCTTCATCTGAGGTGGTTTTCACCTATGTAGAAGGAGCATCATGAGATCCCTTTCCTTTATCAGGAGCTTTAGATTTATAGTCCCTTTTTTAGTGCCCTTCCTTTCTGTATTTCCAGCACACCACCTTTACAGGTTTTCCTGGAGATCTAGATCTCCCTCTAGATTTAGATCTCAAACTCGATGAATTATTTTTGTTTCTCTTCTAGGACTGTCCTCGTACAGACAAGGCATCACCATTCTGTCTTTCCATATTTTTTCGTCTCATCTCCTCCGTCAGTAAGGATGAGATTATTTCATCAAACTACAAGGTAGTTGTATTGCTACCTATTGCAATAACCAAACTATCCCACGAATCTGGTAGAGAACACAACAAACTGATGCGCTTATCTTCATCTGAGATTTTAATATCAATAGTTAATAACTAACTTACCATATTATTAAATGCATTTAGATGCTCTATCATTGAGTTTCCATCTTTCATCCTCAAGTTATACAGCTTTTTCCGCAAGGACAGTTTATTCACCAAAGACTTAGATTGGTACAAGGTCCCTAACTTGTCCCACATAGCCTTCACCATAGCTTCCCCTCATACATTCAACAATATTGAATCTGAGACACACAATTGTATTTTGCTCTTTGCCTTCCAATCCAACTTCTTCCATTCTTCATCGAACACTCCCGTTGGTTTAGTACCCGGATCTACCACGATCCACTAATCTTTGTCCACCAATAGATCCTCCATCTTGAGTTTCCACAACTCAAAACTTTGACCATTAAATTTCTTGATCTCTATCTTTCCACTACTTGTCATTTTCTTTCACCACCAGAATCGATCTTGCAGATCTCCCACTGAACAGGGTCTACCACAGGCCTGAGCGAAATCCCTTAGCAACAAAGGCATCCCCTTGAAGCCAAAACAACTTTGATACCAAATGTAGGTTTTAACCCTGTACACAAATTGCCTGCATATGAATTATAAAACACAGAAAATAAATAGTGTGAGAGCATAACACATAAAACACATATACGTAGAGATTTTCCCCTGGATCCAAAAATCGAGACTACCAGCTTGATTTTTCATTATGTTCCTTTCAATGTTACAATACATATTTATACATGCCAAAGCATCTAATACCATGAACCGAAAACCATCGCATCCAAAACCATGGACCGAAAACCATGCAAAAAACCATAGGTAGGTCCACCCAACCTAATATAGGGTCCAAAAAACCATGTGCAAAAATCATGCACAAAACCATGTGCGAAAATCAAGCACAAAACCATAGGTAGGTCCACCCAATCTAATATAGGGTCCAAAAAACAAAATTTTCTGGGGCGTTGCCCCAAACCCCATAGAGGGGGGTTACCTGCATCCCTCAGACCCCCTGGGACTTCCCCGCTACACAAACAGCGCAACGAACAGGGGGCTCCGCCCCCCCTCTAACCCCACAATTAACTATGTGGGCTAGTCCTGGAAAGGATATAAGACAACCCAACATTAAAATCCTCTAATTTTCAATAAAATCCTCTAATTTTCAATAAAATAAGATAATATTAGGTTCATTTTTACAAAAACTTGACTAAAATGATAAATCTACCTTATCGGAACCTTTATCAAAGCTTAGGTCCATCATGTGTTTTCACAAACATTGGCTTATGTTTAAAATCTCTTATTGACAAAAATTTACTAGGGTTTTTTTTCAAATATGATAACATGGCCTCTTTTAAAAAGCTGCGAATTGAAACTTTCTTCGAATGAGTTTTCAAACGTTTAAGCATAAAAAGTAATAAACACGCTCTTGTGCAAATATAACAACAAAATCTGACCCCATAGGATTGCCACAGAGGATATCATAGATTTCAATATCAAGATTTTTAAAAATATGCTCATGTCACTAATATCCATAGCTCCATCCACTGATCTCTGACATCCTCCATCCACCGATCTCTGACATCCTCCATCCACCGATCTGTGATATCATCCATCTATTAATCTTCGATATTTCCTGAACCACTAATCTTCGATGTGCGATAACCATTCGCCTCCGACCTCTGATATCCGAAATACCCTTTGCTTTGATATCCAGATTTGATATGTGTTTTAATGTTGATTAATAAGATTTTCACGTCCGCCTGTCAAAACGAAACTTTTGAATGAGACCTCCGATATCACATTGCTGAAACAAAGCTCCGATATTGTGGATTCGATATAGTTATAAAAAAGGGTTGAATATGGTTTTGCATCCGATCCATATCGGAGCTACCTATATCAAAAGTTTTTCATGTTGTTGCATTTTAAAATTTGTGATGAGTCTTTCTACAATACCATACGGTTCTTGCCACTTGTCACTTGCATATGGGGTCGTTGTTATAATAATTGAAAAGTATGTTTTCATTGGTTTTGTGGGAAGTTTGTTAGTTTAGATTTCAATTCGGTTTTCATCTGAGTTTAATAAAAGAACTAATAATCTATGATTGGTTGAAATAGTGATGAACCCAAGGTCGATAAGGAGAAAGTAACAGTTTGATCCAGTATTTTTGAAGACTCTCTGCCATGTGTCACAACACAGTTCTACACTGAAGATATTGTTGTAATAGAGACCGAGAAAGGCCAAGACTTAGGCAGAAAATCAATCCTTCGGCTAAAGAACTCCTCAAATCGATGCCATATGTAAAATTGGCAACTAAATTATGGCAAGAATCATAAAAAAAGAAGGCTGAGATGATCAAAGATTGACTTGGAATTCCATTAGCATTTCCTAGTCAAACCTTATAATTAGTGGCTAATACTAAAACGTATCTCCAACACCACTACTCATTTACTTTCAGCACTTAAAGAGGCCATATTCACTGCACATATGTATATACAACTCCATCATCTAGCTGAGTTAAAAGCCAAATGACAAATATATGAGAGATTCAACAACTAACGAATAGTCAAGTTGTTGCAACTGCAAACGATTATTGTCTTTTTATTTGATTTTTAGTATGGTTTGTTAAAACCTCTTCAACATTAGATGGTTCTTTTCCAGATTTGTGATTTGATTGTGAACTATAAATCCTCTTCATTGTTATGAAGAAAGGGTTCTGAATTTTTGCAAGAAAGCTTTTGGTTTGCATTACTGCATCTTGGAGGAATCTTAATAGAAAGAGGAACCAATACCATTTCACTTATGAGCAGAGTTAACATTTATCGGGTACTGTTATCTAAATACTAGTTCTTTGTTTATGGTTTGAATGGTTAATGTATTTATTTTTTATCATATACATGTTTGCAAACAATTAAGCTTTATCACTATTGATGTGCTTAATTGAAATGTTTTAAGTATATGAATTAACAATGATATATGATATGTGTGATATGTTTCAACAACTGATTTAATTAACTATTTAATTAAATAGTTATCTTTATATATTTTAACCTCACAAAGGATTTGATGATCTATATTATCATGTTTAATGTGAGATCTTTATAAGTCACATGTACAAAAAAATCTTTCCTGAGATAGATAGTTTAAGTCTATGTATTTCTTTTTTTAGTAAATTTATTTACATAATCAATTTCACACTTATATATCACATCGTCTTTTCTTTTATTAAGGGAAAATGGTTTCATAAACCCAGTCGGAGCCACTATTCCAAACGACAAAGGAGCTACCATAAGTTCCTGACCATGTGGTTTTCCCCAACGTTGAGGCATAGATTTTCGAGTGTTCAACATTTTTGGTGCTAGAAGGAGGGCCTTTAGACTATGAATGGCAAGAAGATCCAATTTTAAATCAAAAATTCATTCTAAGAGTCAGTCTCCCTCAAAATCACCACCAACTTCCAGATCACATTCTAAATCTCCTAATCCAAGATCTGAAGTTGTTCAAAAATCCACCAAAACTCCTAGCACACTTCCAAAGTCATTTGGACAAACTTCTTCTCAAATACCAATTGAGTCTCCTAAATTTCAGTCTTTGATCCAAAAATTGGAAGGAATTTCCATTTCTCGAGAAAACATTGTCCAAAGAAATATATCTGAAGAAAGTGTTTCCTCATCTTTACAGTCTTTTGGTATATTAACTAGATCCTGGAGTGAAAAACTTGGATTTAAACCTATTGAATTTCCATTAACCACTCATAGGAGAAAGAAAACTACTCCAGAAACTCATTCTTCCACTAGCAAGATTACATCACCATCTTCCCCTCTTACTTCTTCTCTTGGTCCTTCCGCTTCTTCTACCTCTTTACCTTCTTCTAATCAACCTCTCATTCCATCCATTCACATTCCTCAAACACAAACCTCCAGGGAAACTATAATTAGTAGTACTACAGGAACATCTTTCACAATGACTCAATCACCGCCATCCTCCCCCTCATCTCATACTACTTCTTCTGCTCCAAGTGCTCCGATAATGGCCCAAAGACCATGGAATAAACCTGGGGAAATATAGATGGATCCACCATTACACTCTCTTCCTAAACACCTAGAGAGGTGGCTTCCTAAGTTTAATCCTGATGATGACCTCCCTGCAAAGGAATAACTTCATAATTTCATGTTATCCATCAATCTAAATGAAGTCACTAAAGAATATTGTGTTGTTAGACTCTTTCCATACACATTTGAAGTTTTTGCAGGATCCTTGTATTTTTCTGTTCCTTATGGATCAATAACAAATTGGGATATGTTCGAAGAGAAATTTTTATTGAAACTTGGTGATGATCAAACAACTGCCACTTTGATTAATGACTTATCAAATCTTAAGACCAATCTAAACGAAAGAATCAAGGGTTTTAATTCCAGATTCTTTTTTTTTTTTGAATAAGATCTCAGCCGCTTCTAGACCAAGGACTGATGTGTATATTGAATGGTATATCTCTTCTCTTCCTTCAAATGTAAATATGTTTATAGATAGAGCCAACAAAACATTTATGCTTGATAACTTGAAAGAATCTATATCTTTAGAAAAGAGAATCCTTTCCCTTGAAAATAAAATTGCTCTTGATGAAAGAAAGCAAATAAAAAATGATACTGTTAAAGATGAATTTGAAAATAAATCTCTCAATGATCCTTTTGACTTGGAAGGATTACAAAAGGTTCTGAAGACAATGTCAAATGAAATGGTAGAAATTAAAAAGCAAGTAGTTGAAACCTCTAAAAATGCCTTTCGACCTTTCAAAAGGACTCAATCATCACAATCACAACCACCTGCCATTATATAAAATGTTGAATTTTATCAAGATGATGAAGAAGAAGAATCATCTTTATCTGTTGAAGAATCCCACGAAGAAGAGTTAGCAGAAGCTTATGATTTATGGGATTTCATCCTAACTACTTCAAAAAATGAAGAAGAAGAAGAGGCCCTTCCAGTAGGTACTATAAGTAAGGGACTTGTTGATTCATCTCTAGCAAATAAAAAACAGAAGTCCCCTACTACCCCTAATAATGACAAAAGCGTAATTAAAAAGTCTTTTACTCCTTCAGATTCTCTTCCGGCTAATTCTAAATCTCCTTCTTCATCCAAGGCTTTGATAATCTCTGAAACTATGGAATACAATGTTGTCGAGGACATGAAAAAGGTCAAATCCAACATCTCCCTTTATGTGGTTATTAAACTAAAACAACAACAAAGCGTTTATTTAAATAATTGAATGCAGTTCCCGCATCTCCATTACTTATTGTTGTCACTACAAAAGCCTCAAAAGGGAGGAGAAAACCTCCCAATCTCTCTTTAGATAAGATTGATTCATCAGATGCCATTTTGATCAAAGATAGATCAAATTCACATACTTGTCCCTTTTTATTGAGTTTTGATATTTTTAAAAAGAATGTTCACAACTGTCTAGTGGATACTAGTGCATCATCAAATGTCATGCCTTATGCAATATGTCTTAAATTGCATATAACACCACATAAATATTTTGTCCAGATTGTTCAATTAGATCACACAAAAGTAAAAGTTTTGGGAGAAATAAATTTTGTTTTAATAAGATTATCTTCCAATTCAAAGGTTTGTCAAATAATAGATATATTAGTTGAAGCATTCCTGAATTTTATGGTCTTATTCTAAGAAGAGACTAGTTTGACAAACGACATGGTTACTTTGCAACCGATTAGTCACACATGTGGCTTCCCTACAATGGAAAACCCAATCAAATTCGTGTTGATAGGGAAAAACACATGAAGCATTCAGTGACTGATTTTGATGAAGAAAATGAATTAGTAGTTTTTACAAACAATATTCTTGGAAGTTATTCCTTTGAGTCTTTCTTTGGCAGTTTTCAAGTGCATGAATCTCATTTTTTAGTTGACTTTGTTTCATCTCAAATTGAAAATTTCTCCCAAATAGATTTTTCTAAGTGCATAAATGTTGTAGAAAACCTTGTAAATAAGCATGATAGTGTATTTTGGACCCTTTATTTTGATGGATCAAAATCTAATGAAGGAGCAGTAGCTGGCTACATTTTGGTTAATCCTTATGGAGAAAAAAAACTTTGCTAGGTTGCAAATTAGAGTTTGACTGTACCAATAATGTTGTAGAATATGAAACATTGGTACACAACTTACATAAGGCTATTTGTCTTGATATCAAATATCTTAAATTTTTTGGTGACTTAGATATTGCTATCAAACAAGTTAGAAACAACATCCATTGTGTTTCTAGTCACCTTAAGCAGTATCAATCTTTGACTCAAGAACTCACATCTCTCATTTCACTGCATTCAACATAGTTCTTATTCCGAGAATACAAAATTTTGGTGTCGACCTCCTAGCAAATGTTGCTTCCAAACTCATTCCACTTGAAGATTTCAATCCCGATAGATTTTCTATTGAATTAATTTTTTGCCCCTCCATTCCAGACAACATTACTAATTGGAGAGTGTTTAACGATGATAATGACACCTTGAGTTTTCTGACATCTGAAGGGTCTTACTCCGATCAGATTATCAATGAAGATGAACACGACAAACAATTGAATACATATTCTAAGGAAAATTCTTTACCTGAACCTGTAGTTAAACTAGAAGATTTATATGACCTGAAAGATAGATTCAAAAGGGTAACTAATTGCAAACTTCAAAGTTCAACTTAGAGATTTGAATTGGTTAACTTAGGATCTAATCATACGTCTTAGAACATTAATTTGGACCTTGGAATTTCACCAAATTAAAGATTTTCTTTCATTCATTTGTCGAAAAGATATAAGGATATATTTGCATGGAATTATGATGATCTGAAACCTATGACACATCCATCTTTCAACACACTATTTCTATGCTTTCAAATTTCAAGCCAATCCAACAAAAGCTCAGGAAAATCCACCCTAACTTGGAGTCTCAGATTAAAACTGAATTGAATAAGCTTCTTAAAGGTAAAATCATTTTTCCTGTCAGACATTCCAAGTGGGTCTCAAACCTTGTGCTAATTAGAAAGAAAAATGGGGATATTCATATTGTATAGATTTCATAAATTTGAACAAAGCCTGTGAAAAGGATAAATTTCCTTTGCCACCAATGGAACAAATTTTATAATCGGTTGTTGGGTCTAAACTAATGTCTTTTTTAGATGGCATTTCAGGTTACAATCAAATTCATGTACATCCAAATGACAAACTGAAAATGACATTTAGGACTAAGTGGGGAACTACACTTATCAAAAAATGCCTTTCAGACTGATTAATGTTGGAGCTACTTTCTAAAGAGTTATGGATATCACTTTTATAGGTTTGATCAATAAGATAGTTTTAGTGTATCTAGATGATATTGCAATTTATTCCAAAGAAAAGGTAGTCATTTACATGATTTAAAACAAAATTTTCAAAGATGTATAAAGTTTGGAAACTCCCTAAATCCTAAAAAGACATTTTTTTTTCTCTTGAATAAGGAAATCTTGTAGGATTTATAGTATCTAAAGAAGGAATATTCATATATCTAGATAGAATTAAGGTTATATATGAAATCCCCTTGGCACATAACAAAAAATCCATGCGATCCTTCCTTGGACAAATTAATTTTGTTAAAATATTTATTCCAAACTTCTTTCATATTGTACTTCCTTTGCAAGCTATGATGAAGAAGAAGTCGATTTTCAAATGGGGGTTGATCGAAAGAAAAGAATTTGAATCAATAAAACAAAAAGTCATTGATGCCCCTTAGTTATCAACCCTAATTTTGCCAAACTATTCATTTTTTATACTTTCTCTTTCGATCAATCTTATGCAACAACCTTGAATCAACCTAATGAGCAACAAATTGAAGCTCTGATTTCCTTCTTTAGTTCCAATTTACAGGGAGCCGAGCTAAATTATTCAGAGGTTGAAAAGAAAGCCTTTTTCATTCTTCAAATACATTAAACATTTCAGGCCTTTCCTCCTAAAAACATGTACAAAAATAATTGTTCCTTTCCTTGTGTTTGGACAATTACTTATCTAAAAATAAATGGGGGAGAAAATGGAAAATTGGGTTACTGCCCTTCAAGAATATGACCTAGATATCAAACCAGCTAAAATAGTAAGGGGTCAAGGTTTTTGCACATTAATTACTGGAGCTTATGACAGTTCAACTGATGAAGATTAGGTAACAATGCCCAAATCATAGAGGTATGTCCCATTGATATTGAACCTTAATATGTTGATCTTATTTTTTACTTGAAAAATGGTTATGCTCCATTAGAACTCAATTACAAGAAAAAAATAGATCTTATACTTAAAGCTAATCAATATCTACTTATCAATGATGTCTTATTTAAAGGGAATTATGATTCTATTTTGCTAATATGTCTAGAAAAGTCTGAAGATGAAAAGGTCTTGGAGGAGCTACATGATGGACCAGCTGATGGACATTGTGAGGGAGACACCACTACATATAAAATTATGCACGCTGGATACGATTGGCTGAATTTCTTTAGGGACACTCATGCCTATGTAAGAAAATGTAAAGCCTACCAGACTGATTCAGGAAGACAGAAGAAACCAACCTCACTTTTGTAGCCAGTTAACATTGAACAACCTTTTGAACAATGGGGACTGGACATAATAGGTGAGATTGTTCCTAAATCTTCCGAGCAACACAAATACATCTTTACTGCTACAGACTACTTCACCAAATGGGTGAAATAAATACCCCTCAAGGTGGCCAATTCTGAAAACATTATTGAATTTATTGATCAATTCATCGCTACCAGGTTTGGTCTTCCCCATGCCCTTGTTTTTTATAATGCATGCTATTTTTTAGGAAATTCCATTACTGAATTTTCTCTTAAAAGAGGTTTTAAACTTAAGTATTCTGCAAATTATTACCCTCAAGGAAATGGCTTAGCAAGATCTACTAATAAAAATATCATAAGAATAATCAAAAGAATAGTTGACCAAAATCAAAGAAATTGGCACAAAGCTCTAGTTCTTGCTTTATGAGCTGATAGAATCACTCAAAAGGTCTCTATAGGTGCTTCTCATTTTCAACTAGAGTATGGAAAAGAAGTTATTCTACCTCCTAATCTAGCTATTCCATCACTAGCCCTAGTCCAATCCATTGAATAAAACCTTCCTCTGCTTTAAAATTAAGAATGTACTAATTTTTTAAGCTAGAGGAATAAAGAGATAAAGCAAGACAAGTTCATACCCATCATCAACAATTGGTTAAATCTTCTTTTGATGCAAGTTTAGTTAATAATAATTTTTTTTTGTAATTAGAAATCTAGTTCTAAAGTGGAACAAAGCTCATGAAGAAAAAGGTAACCACACTAAGTTTTAGACATTATGGCTAGATCCATTTCAGATCGTTGACAAACTAGGCCCATCAACCTTCATCCTCTAAGATCTACAGGGAAAGAGGGATGCTCTTCCCGTTAATGGGCTAGTTTTAAAAACTAAAATCTTAAGGTTACTTGTCCTTCTGTAGATATGTAAATAACCACATGTATATACTGGTGTCTTTAATCCTAGTCATGTTAGGTAATACATTTTGGTCTTCACATTGGGGTCTCTTATTATTTACATGAAATTTGAATAATTATACAAGAGATCTTAGAAAGACTGATTATAACTTTGAAGTTTAGTATTGCATCTAACTCTAAAATCTTTATATCCATTAAATTGTGAATGTTTCATAACTTGAAAACTCTATAAAATCGGGTTATCCTATGATTTGTCATGAAAATTTTTCTTTAAAAAGTAAAGGCTATTTTGAAGTTTTAGCATATTTTGGCTTCAATTGTCATCCATTACTCTTAAGGAGTGAATATACCTCCCCATCCACTAATTTAAAATTTTTTAGAGTGTAATTCAAAAATATATAAAACTTGAAAGATAAGAGGTCTCATCATGAGTTGATTTGCCATGATCGTGGGAAACCAATGATACTGACATTATCAACACTAACCACCAAACGAGGATAATGGCTTACATTTATATAACCATAAGACAAGAGGTCTCATCATGAGTTGACTTGTTCAATATCATTATAACCTGAGAATGACATTGTCATAATCTAGTTACCAAGCTAGGACAATGGCTTTCAAGCAAACTTTAAAAGAAAAGATTAAGAAACACCTAAGAATTTTATTATAAGTGGATGGGATACTAATATATCTGTTGTTAAATCGTAACTTTTTCGAGTCTATGGACGTCTACTGACAAATATGTCTATCTTAAAAGCTAAGATTCTATAGTTCTTAACTTTATCTTTATAAATGATTGAATTACCAACAGGGGTAATAAAGATTTTCATCAGTAAATAGGTATGAGATAATTCACAAGATGATGAATTCTTTTATTTAGAGTAATTTTTTATGAATAAAAAATTCAATATTTTTATCTTTCTAAGTCTTCTTGTTTAATTGTTTAAAGCTTCATGTATTTTAAACAAAGATAACTGATCCACCCAGTATGTCTCCAATTGTTGTACTACTCAACAAGCCCCCCATTATAGTTAATAGTAGAACTAATAAAATATGGGGGACCATTTTTAGTTTAGGATAAAATCCTTTAAGTTTCAATAAAATAAGATAATATTAGGTTAATTTTTCCAAAAATTGACTAAAACGATAAATATTCCTTATCGTAGATTAGGTCCATCACGTTTTTTCGCAAACATTGGCTTATGTTTAAAATCCCTTATCAGAAAACAATTATCGGGGGATAACATGGCCTCTTTTAAAAAGTTGTGAATTAAAGCTTTCTTTGAATTAGTTTTCAAACATTTAAGCCTAAAAAGTAATAAACGTGTTGTTTTGTAAATATAACAACAAAGCCCGACCCCACAAGATTTCCATGTAGGATATCGGGGATTTCAATATTGGCATTTTTAAAACAATGCTTATGTCACTAATCTCCAAAGCTCTATCCGTCGACCTCCGATATCCTTCATCTAATGATCTCTAATATCCTCCATCTACCGATCTCTGATATTTCCTGAACCGCCGATCTTCAATATGCGATAACCATTTGCCTCTGACCTACGATCTCTGACATACTCTTCACTCTGATATCTGGATCCATATGTGTTTTAACATTGATTAATAAGAATTTTGCATCCGCCTGTCTAATAGGAATTTTTGAATGAGACCTTCAATATCACATTGCCAAAACAAAGATCCAATATTGTGGATCCGATATAGTTATAAAAAAGAGTTGAATATGGCTTCGCATCCGCTCCATATCAAAGCTACCTATATCTCATTTTTTTCATGTTGTTTCATTTTAAAAGTTGTGATGATGCTTTCTTCAATACCATATGGTTCTTGCCACTTGTCACTTCCATATGGGGTTGTTGTTATAATGAATGAAAATTCTGTTTTCATTGGTTTTGTGGGAAGTTTGTTATGTTTATATTTCAATTCGGTTTTCGTCTGATTTTAATAAAAGAATTAATAAGCTATGTTTGGCTGAAAGAGGGATGAATCCAGGGTCGATACTGAGAAATTAATAGTTCGATCTAGGATTTCGAAGGCTCTCTGCCATGTGCCACAACACAATTTTAAATTGAAGATATTGTTGTAACAGAGACTGAGAAAGGCCAACACATGGGAAAAAAATAATCCTTCAGCTAAAGAACTCCTCAAATTGTTTCTAAACGTAAAATTGGTGACTAAAGTATGGATAGAATCATTGAAAAGGAAGGTTGAGAGGATCAAAGATCTGTCAAAGGTTGACTTGGAATGCCATTAGAATTTCATATTCAAACTGTATAATCAATGGTTGATACTGAGACGTCTCTCCAACACCACTACTCATTTACTTTTAGCACTTGAAGAGGTAGTATTCACTACACATATGCATATACGACTCCATCATCCACATAAATTAAAATTAAAATGACAGATATATGTGAGATTAAGCAGCGAACAGATAGTCAAGTTGTTGCAAATGCAATAGATTATTGTCTTTTAATTTATTTTTAGTATGGTTTGTTAAAACCACTTCAACGTTCTATGGCACTTTTCTATCTTTGTGTTTTCATTACTAACTATAAATCCCCTTCATTATTATGAAGGAAGGGTTTTGAGTTTCTGCGAGAAAGCTTTTGATTTGCACTACTGTATCTTGGAGGAATCTTAATAGAAAGAGGAACCACTACTATTTCACTTATGAGAAGAGTTAACGTTTATCATGTACTATTATCTGAATACTAGTTCTCTGTTTATGATTTGAATGGTTACTGTATTTGTTTTTATCATATACATGTTTGCAAATAGTTAAGCTTTATCTCTATTGATGTGTTTAATTGAAATCTTTTAAGTGTATGAATGAACAATGATATATGATATGTGTGATATGTTTCAACAACTGATTTAATTAACTATTTAATTAGATTAGTTATATTTATATATTTTAACATCAAAAAGGATTTGTTGATCTATATTATCATGTTTAATGCGAGATCTTTATAAGTCACATGTACAGAAAAATGTTTCCCGGGATAGATAGTTTAAGTCTATGTATTTCTTTTTTTTAGTTTCATTTACATAACCAATTCCACACTTATATATCACATCTGTTTTTTATATTTTATTAAGGGAAATTGGTCCCATAAACCCAGTCATAGCCACTATTCCAAATGGAAAAGGAGCTGCCCTAAGTTCCCGACTGGGTGGTTTTCCCCGATGTTGAGGCAGAGATTTTTGAGCCTTCAATAGAACCACAAATTTTGTGGCATGGAAGATTCGTATGGAGGTGGTATTAGATGATAACAAGCTACTAGATTACATCAAGAGAGATGTAGTTAAACCCTCAACAACTGATGCCCAGGATCTCGCTCAGTGGAAGAAGGATGTAGCTAAAGTGTGGAGGATCATATTGGAGGGAGTTCGAGATCACATTGTATCGAATCACCATGGGAAATAAACTCCATTAGTGATGTGGAAAACATTGACCAACTTGTTTGAGAACTACAATGACCATAAGAAGCTAGTACTGAAGGACAAGCTTCATAGCATCAAAATGCAAAAGGCTGAATCAATTCCATAGTACCTGAAAAAATTCACACAATGTCGTGATGAACTTGGCGGGGTTGGTATTATTGTTCTAGAATAATATATGGTAGCTCTAGCTATGTTGGGTCTTCCGAAGAGCTGGTACAATTATTAGGATTCTGTGAATGGTAGAGAAAGATTACCAAGCTAGGAGCAGTTATGGAATGATCTTGTGTAGGAAGAGATCAGGTAGAACAACAAAGATGGAACTTCATCCAAGGTTGAGGATGAGGAGAACCATGCTTGATCCAGACTTAAATAGGAACGCAACAAATTACAAAGATAACCATATACACAAAGATGCAGCGGAAATAGTACTTCATTTCATTAATGGAAATATTGAAATATGCTTACAACCAGAAATGGAAATAAACTAGCTAGGGCGATGGTAGCTTATCTCTGAGAAGAGATGTGTGGCTACATGCCTCTGAACTATGTTAAAATGAGGCTCGAAGGTGTATTTATTGTTGAGAAACAATGGAAAACCCTTCACATTCCAAAGCCTAACCCTAGAAGATGAAACGCCAAATTGTGGGCCCTGTTTTTGGGTAAGTTGGTACATTAACTTCCCGGGGTCGCGAATTGGTCGTATTATCTCCATTTGACGCGCATGATAGCCCATTGGAAATATCTCTCCGAGGAATACGACGGAAAAGACGATTTTTAGGTAGAAAAATCGTTGGCGATAGATTTCCAAAAAAACGTCGTTTAGGGCCTCAAAACAGCTCTGGAAGTTTAGGACCCAAAAAACTGCTAAAAATAGTAAACTGTGCTATAATTAAGGAAACTAAAAGAACTGAAAGAAGC
>APFE030228317.1:270497-316204 GCA_000404065.3 Pinus taeda
GTTTTTGGGTAAGTTGGTACATCAACTTCCCGGGGTCGCGAATTGGTCGTATTATCTCCGTTTGACACGCATGATAGCCCGTTGGAAATATCTCTCTGAGGAATACGATTGAAAAGACGATTTTTAGACAGAAATATCACTGGCGGTAGATTTCCCAAAAACGTCGTTTAGGGCCTCAAAACGGCTTCGGAAGTTTAGGACCCGAAAAACTGCTAAAAATAGTAAATTGTGCTATAATTAAGGAAACTGAAAAAACTTAAAGAAGCACTAGAGGGGATCTAAGTGGAATTAGCGGGTGGCCATCAATATCCACTTGGATCAATGCCTTGGTTGGCAAGACAAAGAAAGGGAAAGGGAAGAAATCCCAATCCAAAGGATATTTTGGTTAGGAGGGAAAGAAGAAAGACTAATCGAAGATTAAGTTTTTTCACTTTCATGAGCTGGGACATTATGCCATGAAGTTTCCACACAAGAAGGCCGACAAGAAGCGCTTAGGAGGAGCAGCAGGTGAATCTATATGTTCAAAATTCAAGTTGGATTTCACACTCATTGCATGCATGGTGACATCGATGATGGGTAGTGTGTGGTATCTAGATAATGGAGCCTCATTCCATTTGGTCGGAAACAAAGAATTCTTCAGTGAATTGTAATAGAAGGACCTCCAGATGCACGTCGAAATGGGAGATGATGGAAGGTATAACGCGACTGGCATTGATACTGTTACTTTTCACAGGGAGTCTTGTTCTCCTCTCACACTAAAAGATGGCATGTATGTTATTGGTGTAAAGAAGAATTTAGTTTTAGTTTCTATGTTTGAATACCATGGCTATTGATGTGATATTTAGGAAAGGAAATGATTACCTTAGACATATCACCACGAGACATGTTAAGCGGATCAAGGTTCAGGTGAAGAATCTCTACAAATTGGATTTAGAATACTATGTTGCTTTGAACACAATGCAAAGCTGAGACATTTGTGAATTATTACATAGGAGACTTGACCATTTTCACCATGGAGATTTGAAGATCATGCAACAAATTTCTACAGGACTTCCCAAGGGTGCAATAGAATAGCGAGATACATGCAAAGGGTGTACACTGAGGAAGTACACCAAATCCACCTTTCATGATAAGGAAAATATAGCATAAGCAGTCCTTGAAAGAGTTCACTCAGATGTGTGTGGACCCTTCTCGATAGCCTCCACGACCAAGCACATGTATTATTTTATATTTGTAGATGATTTCTCATGTAAGTGTTAGATTTTCTTCATGTAGAAGAAAGATCATACATCCTCCAAATTTTGTGAATTTAAATCACTTGTTGAGAAATAAACTGGCAAGAAATTGAAGGCTCTCATGAGCGATAACAGTGGTGAATATGTGTTGAATGAGTTCAAGAACTTCTGTGCAATAGAAGGCATTTGACTGGAGTTAATTAAATCTCATAATCCACAACAGAATGGTGTGGTTGAGAGGAGGAATAGAAATATTGTGGGATCTTAACAGGCGATGTTGCATGACCAAGGCTTATCATTGCACTTGTGGGCTAAAGCATGCAACACATATGTTTATGTGTAGAACAAGAGTCCTCATCGGATTCTCGGGATGAGTACACCAGAAGAATCATTTTTAGGGATGAAACCAAATGTGTCACACTTTAGGATCTTTGTTCCATCAATTTACAGTAATGTTTCCAAGGAAACAAGGAAAAAACTAGATCTGAAAGCTGAATTGGGCATATTTGTAGGGTACATTGATACTTCTCACAACTATTGAGTGTACCTTCCATCTCACAGGATGACAGTTGTTCATGGGTATGTGAATTTAGATGAAGAGAAGACCATGAGATGTTCCCTTGATAGGGAGCTTCATTTGCATGTAGATGAGGAGCTTTTGGCTCCAAAGGAAGAACCTTAGGATGTTGTGGAGCAGCCACAAGAAGAGTAGTAGAGAGTGGAAGCACCCACTCATGTAGAGACATTCATAAATGGAAGGAAGTGCACCAGTGAAAAAAATTATTGCATGATGTTAAAGAGAATGTGGGAGCACCCACATCACAACGCAGGAAGAGGAGGTCACCAGATCAGTACACTGGTACATGGCTATGATGAGTGAGCTAGTTGAGATAGAGCCATCCTCATTCGAGGAAGTAGTGAAAAAGCCAGTATGGGTTGATGCTATGGTAGAGGAATATGATTCCATAGTTAGAAACAATGTTCGGGAAGTTGTCCCAAGACTAGAGAAAAATTCAGTGGTAGGTTCAAGGTGGATCTACAAGGTGAAGTAAGTAGCAAACGGAAGCATCGAAAAATACAAGGTCAAATTTGTCGCAAAGGGGTTATCTCGTGTGGAGGGAATTGATTATAAAGAGAACCTTTTTCCCCAGTAGCAAGGTACTCTTCTATCATATCAATTCTAGCACTTGTAGCAAAGATGGGATGGAAGATCCATTAGATGGGTTTGAGGACAACATTTCTCAATGGAGTGATTGAGGAGGAGGTGTACATCGAAAAACCCGAGAGGTTTGAGACCTTCGATAGAGAGTTGCATGTCTGTTGACTCAAGCGAGCATTGTATGGATTGAAACAAGCACCTCGTGCTTGTTACACTAGGTTCGACAACTATTTTACCATGTTGGGATTCACCAAAAGTGAAGCAGATGTAAACCTTTACCATATTGTTATTAAGGGTAAATTGTTGATTATAGTATTATATGTTGATGATTTTATTTTAACTAGTGATGAGAAGCTGATAAAATCTTGCAAGAGAATTCGAGATGAAGGACATGGGACTCATGCATTCTTTCCTCAGTTTGGAAGTATGGAAGGAGATGGGGAACTATTTGTCTCTCAGGGAAAGTATGCCAACAAGATACTAAATAAGTTATGCATGAAGAGTAGCAAACCCATGGACACTCCTCTAGTAGGCATTTGGAGGAAAGACGATGCCACCTCAGGTGAGGAGGTGGAAGCCACTATTTATAGGCAACTTTTGGATTCACTTATGTATTTGGTGAAAACACGACTAGACATGTGTTATGCAGTTAACCAACTTAGTCAAGTGATGGTTAAGCCAACCAAATTGCATTAGAAGGAAACCAAACATGTGTTGAGATAAATCAGAGGCACTACTCAGTATGGTCTTTGGTACAAATAGACAGAGGGAGTAAAGCATTAAGGCTTCACAAATGCAGATTAGGAAAATAGCCCATCAGATCAAAAGAGCACTTCAGGAGGAGTCTTCAGTATATGTTCAACATCAATTTCTTGGTACAACAAGAAGCAGATATCAGTTGCACTCAGTTTAACGGAAGATGAGTACATTGGTGCTAGTCAAACAACTTGTGAAGTTATCTAGATGAGGAAGATTCTTGTTGGGTTATTTGGTTAGATGGGTCCCACTGTGATTTACCGTGAATTTCATAGTTGTGTCAAACTCTCTAAAAAATATAGTTTTTCATTATCAATCCAAGCATATCGGTATTCAGTATTACCATCTATGAGATTGTGTGTAGAGGCAAATCATGTTGTTGGAATAAATTCCTATAGAGGAGCAAGATGCAAATATTTTGACAAAGGCATTTTCAAGAGGAAAGTTTGATTTCCATAGAGATAGGATTGGGGTATCTGATAATCCCTTTCTTGTAAAGAGGGAGTGTTAATAATGGTAACAAGAAAATCCTACTTTAATTTTCACTTGAATTAAATTAGGAGAAAATTGTAATTCCAAATCACAAGACCACAAGAATGAGTTAACTAGGTTAGTTTCACTTAGTTGGATTAGTTAATTCAAGTTGAGGGTATAACTTGAGTCATGTAGAGTGATTCCTAAATTTTAGGATCCTAGGTTGATTTTAATTTGAGTTGTAATAATTTAATTAAGTTAAATTGAGTTAAAGTCAACTAAACTAGTTCCAACTGTTGGAGGAACTAGTAGGAGGTCTAGTAGTGGGGTGCAACATCATTGTTCAACCAATTAACTGATAAATCAACCATAATTAACTCATGCATGCATGAAATTCGAGTTACCCTGTTGAAATTGGATTTCAAGGGTAGTGTACTATCAGTTGTATAATTTTCTGAGTTGTATACGTGGTGCATGTAGTCAGAGAAGGGGATTACGAAATTCTAATTGGGAATTTCCCTAAGTAATAGGGGGATAATTCTCAAGGAAACAATGCAAGTAAATAGGAGCTTGGAAGGCAACATACTTGGCTAAGTATTGGCCAGAGATCTTGTGAGTCAATGAGATAAATTATACTAGTGTAGAGATTGTTTAGGCTTGAACAAACATTGTATTTCTTCCCTATTTTCTAACTAATGAAACATATATAGGAAGGGGTTTTGAGTAGTTGATTTCCCCTTAGATAAATTTCTGAGCATATGTGATTGAATCTTATCTCATTTTTATGCTTTGATTTCTCAATCGATTAATTGTTTCCGTTAATGAGTAGAGTAGATTCAAGTCTTTTGTTTTAGCATATTGCATAAGCAATTTCGATCTACAAGGAATTTTTACACACGTGACTACTAGTAAACCTCTAGGGGTCTACGACCTGTCCTCCTCTCTGCAAACTAGGTTGCAAATAGGGGAATTTGAACCTAGGTCTCTTGAGTTTCAACAATTACATAGATCTTAGAATGCTAAATCATTATTTAATGATTATTTCAAAATTTTATTTTTATTAATTCTCACAAAGTGATTAAGAAATCATTTTTATTTGTTAATTACTTTAACCACTTTCTAAATAAAGATATTTGACCATTTTGAATATCTTTTCCCTCTAAAAAAATATAAGAAAATATCCACAACAACTAGATTTTGATTTAATCAATAATGTTTTATTATTTTCTAATTTGCAATCTATTCCAATATTTTGTTATAAATAGAGGGTTTTCTCTCCATTCTTTACCATGACCATTTTCATCGGCCCTATTATCATCTCATAGAATTTGAGTTACCACATGATTTCAAGCCTTTATTGTTTCCTTTTTGCATACCACATATTGAGAGAGAGAAGCACACTACTGAAGCACAAAGTCAAGAAGGACCCATCCCATGAAGGGGGATCTACAAGCCTAATTCTATAATTTCTCCTCCCAAGTGTACTCATTAATAAAATTATTCATTTGAGTTCTCCATTGGGCTATGGTACTTCTATTTTTTATTTTTATATGTTTCTATTTGCATGTTCTATTTTGTTGCAAGGTTTTATATAGAATTCACTGAAGAATAGAGATAATCATCTTTTGTTGTTAGGTTTATAACTCACCTATAACTTAAGTGAAGGGATTTTCGCTCACTTGCAGAAAAAATTTACACTAGAAAATGGAAACTCCACTAGTTTAGTGATTCAAAACCTTGGTGATTGTTGTTTCAACTATTTTAAGTGCTTGTCCAAAATTTTTATTCCTCTCAATTTCTATTTTTATATCTCTTTTATTTTCTGGAAATTTCTCTATGTATGTTGGGGTTTTGCATCTTTCCGCAGGTCACAGGTACTAGCTGAGCGGGAGATGACATAATCTGGGTTAGATCTATTGAGCAGAAGGATTGGGACCAAAGCGCACTTTTGCCCCATTTTATATGCCCCCAATGTACTTTTCAACCCATAATCTGCACTTGGATGCACTTTCAAGGTCAAAAACTATGTCTACACTTTTCTAGAAAAAATTCTTGGTTTTCCATTTTTTGTCAAGAATGTTGTGTGTGTATTGAGAAGGGTTTATGTTCTTTCTTGAGTCACCTATAGGACTAGATCCACTTAGTAGTTTCTCATTGAGGAAGGAAAAATACCCCCAGGGTTTAAAGTACACCTTTATTGTTTAGGAAGAGAATTGTTGAGTCGAGGAGTCCATTATGCAACATTTTTAATGATTGTTTTTCACTACTTTTCCCATTGTTTAGCAGTCATTTTAGACAAGTTTTTACAACACTTTATTCCATTTATAATATTGTGTTGTCTTCCTTCCTTATCATCCCCTTGTGTATCCTTGTTTTTGCAACTTATTGCCTATATTTTTCCAACATTTTCACCTCTGTTTTGTGTTGGTTTTTAACACCACTTTCATTAGAATTTTACCTTTAGATCCTAGTTGCTTAGACAAAAGACCTTTTAGCCATTTTTGTGTGTTTTAGTTTCTTTTTGACATTGTTTTTCTTACTGCTTGATTGCCTTCTTGGGTTGGGTTTTGTGTGTTGAGTTTGTTGTTTATTTTATTGTTCATTTTTAGTACTGTTTACAGTTTATGCACTTTATTTTTAAAATAATTCACAATATCAAAATATAATTAATTAACTCATCCGCTTGACACATTTTTCTCACACACACACACCCTAAGAGAACGTGAGTTTGGTTATCATCGCCAAGCTAGTACTTGAAACACTCCACGATAGTAATAACTTAAATCACATAGATTAAGCCCACTTAGGCATTAGGACCAAAACAATCTTTATATTTAGGTGTAGAATCAATGGGATAGGCTTCTAATAACATCCACTGATCACTTACTTTGAGACATAGACAATTGAAATTTTAAGGAGCTTAAAATCCTTCACCATCCCATAGTCCAAAACTGAAGCGTGTCAGAAATCTGATTTAGAGGGGGTTAGGCTAGGTCATGGTGCAAGAAGTGCTACTCAAGGCTACCTAGCTTATGGTAGGGAATCCCGTGTCGTTATTGGTCACCAAGAAGCTTGATACTTGATTGCCCCCATGGGACGAAGGTAACCTCAGTGGCCAATCTTAGGAAAACACCCTATAGGACTGGTTGTGGGCAAGCAGTTGGTCCTCTACCCCACATTTCTCTAAACAACTTTGCTTGTGGGGATCAGATTCCATCAAGTAAGAAGTGTCTTGGAAGGCCATCTAAAACAATTTGACTAGGACTTGTTTAAGGATTTAGATCACCTTTAGGCTAGAGGTCGTTTTTTTTATTTTATAGGACATGATTTCTTGAATTAGAGTAGCATATCATTATAATTAGTTTACACTTATTACCACTATACTATTAAAATTATAGCAAGAAAAGGCTTCATTTGACTAGTACCTTAGTCAGATAGATAAAATTCAATTTTCCACATTAACAGGATGACTTGGATTGTAGTTAGCTAGAGTGACATGGCCTTGTTTACTAGTTAAGTCAATAAATTCAAGTTTGTAGGCTAAAAGTAGAGTTGCATGTAGTTTATTGCTAAGATTCTAACAATCTAGTTGAGTTATTGTTAGTTGAACTCAGTTAACTAATCCCTAGTCATTAGTTGAGTTAGTTGAAGGTCAGTTGAGTAGGTATGACTATTGTTAGCTCACTTGTCTCTCAGATAACTAGTCAATCGACTAAAAATAGACCCAATCCTGCATGGAATTTGAATTTCCTAGTTGATTGGATGGAAAAGGCACATTTGTATTTACAATTCTATATTATTGTGTACAATTATTTTTCACTGAGCAGGTGATCAATTCCCCTTGTATTTGCGCAAGGAAAGAGGGAATTTCCCTATTATTTAGGAGCTTAATTACTCTGATATTGCACAAGGAAATAGGAGGTTGGATGTGGCTTGAATTGGCTAAGTGTTGGCTAGAGAAGGTCATAAAGCATGAGAACAATTTTCTAGTGCAGGGTGTGCTTCAGAGTTGAAGAAGACATTATAATTGTTTCTCTTTCTCATCTGAATTAATGCAAAGCAGTGGAGAGGTTTTTATGAGTTGAGTTTCCGTGTAAAATCGTTTTGTTCATTGCGTTGCAATGGTTGCATGTTATTTCATGTGTTTTCATTTCCAAAAAATACTAGAAGAAATTTTTGCCTCTTGATTTTAGTTTGATTTCATTAGCAGTAGTAAATTTCTTGCAATTTCTACAGGGTATCTAAGTTATGGAAGACTACATAGAAACCTTGTTCCAGATCTTCTTTAGAGAAATTTTGAATTGTAGAGTTTTTGGTGCAGATTCTGTTTAGTGTAGGAAAAAATTCTTTCAACGGATTAAGGTTGGAGTATGCATTTGAGGGCACCTCAAATTTTTGTGCTTCGAAAGACAACATGGAAGTTGTCCTAACTGATAATGGAGTATGGGAATATAAACAAACTAATATTCTAAAACCAACAACATCAGATGGACAAACACTTGTTAAGTGGAAGAAAGACACAAAAAGAACCATGAGGATTATTTTGAAGGGTGTCAAATTTCACGTGGTTTCGAACTTGCATGGAAAGGAGACTCCTTTTCCAATGTGGAAAACTCTCATAGATCTCTTCCAGATAAACAATGATGCCATGCAATTGGAATTGAGAGATAAACTCAGGAGCATTCAAATGAAAAAAAATGAAACCATTGCTCAATATCTATCTAGATTCACTCAGGTTCAAGATGAACTTGGAGGAGTAGGAGAAAAATATGCAATCATCTGAACTTGTGAGATTAGTACTCCCTAGCCTTCTAAAATCCTAGCACAACTATCAATATTTAGTTAACGGAAGATACAAGCTACCATATTGGGAGAGACTTTCATCTTATTTGGTGTTTGAGGAGATCAGAAGAAACAATGGAGATGGTTCACATCCATTGCAGATGAGGAAGAAGATTGTGCTCTAGTTGATAAAGGAAAGAATGCTTAGGGAAAGAAAGTCCAAGGTGAGGCAAAGTCTAGCTAGAACAATGGCAAGAAGAAGGACATGAGAAAACTAAAAAAAATTCACTACCATGAAGACAGATTTTATGCAACCAAGTGTCCACACAAGATATCCAACAAGGATCTTGCAATAGGAGCAAGAGGAGATGCTTTGGCATCTCAATTTGAGTTAGATTTCACCCTATTTACTTTCATAGCATGCAGAGTAAGAGGGAGTGAGTGGTACCTTGATTCAGGTGCCTCATATCATATGACAGGAAATAAGGAATTCTTTAGTAGCCTAGAGGAGAAGGATCTCAAATTGCACATAGAAGTTGGAGATGGTGGCAGTTATAGTATTGAAGGAATTGGTACTATCACCTTTAAGAGGGAGTTAGGCTCCCATCTTCACTTGAAAAATGTAATGTATGTGCATGGGCTAAAGAAAATTTTGATTTTCGTAGCTCTATTGGAGGACAGAGGTTATGATGTTATGTTTAGTAAGGGAAGATCCTTTCTAAACCATGTTGTTATTGGAAAAGTGAAACAGATTGGAGTTAGAGTGAAAAATCTCTACAAGATATTGGTATATTTCACCAAACTTGGTATATATCGTAGGTTTTTTATGTCCTTCCCCGCTGTTGCTACTAGGAAATTGAAATTACAATTTCCAATCTGTTTCGGGACCTCTGATAAGATATTATACTTCACTTCAGAGGCAACAAAACCCCTGAACTTCAACAAGCCATATCTTCTAATCCAGGAGTTCATTTTTGTACTTCCATATACCATTAGAAAGCTTGTTCCGAGCACTATGCAACAGAGAAGGTTAGATTTCGCTTTGAGTGATTATGTGGCCTGGAATATGGCTTCAAACTTCATTTCTCTTTAACAACTTTGACCAACTGAGAATTCATAATGTAGTGAGTGACAACATTGGCTCCAACTAGGGAGAGTACCTTGCTGGCAAGGTGTTGAGAACTTGCAGACCAATAACCTTCCTTCCATTAGACATTGAGTCATTTCAAAACAAATGATAGTTCTGTGAAAGTGGAATTTTCAACATAAATTAGAAATTGCATATAACAATTACAATACACACACTGATATTTACAATGAGTGCAAGACAAGTACCTCTAGTTTTGGAAATAAAGTTTGAGGAATTGACCATTTATGGGCAATTCTAGAGATTCATTGTCCAGATTTTCAAGCATGTACATGTTATTTCCTTTCTTCTGCAATATTGAAAGGGTTGAACCATAGCAGATCGATTTTTCCATGTTTTCCTTTGTATTCTCATTGGATGTCCCAGCACAGAACTAAATCTCCTAGTTAAAAAGGTAAATCCTTGGCCTTCTTGTCAAACAGGGATTTCATCTTTTGTTGGTAATTTTAAACTTTGGCCCCGACCTGTTCTCTGTTCTTATGAAGCTCAACCAACTGATTTATCCTTCATGTCAGGGAAATTAGCTCTTCCTCGGCTTCTTGTAGTAACTTCGCACCGACATCGCTAATTGGATCGGGAAGACTGCAATCTTACCATACACTAGCTCAAAAGATGATTTCCCTATGGTTCGTTTAGGAGTTACCTAGTTGACCCATAGGGAAAACTTTAGTTGGGAGTCCCAGTGCTTCTGATTCTCGACGATGTTCTTCTTCAGCACCGTCACCATAGTTTTGTTTGAGGACTCATCCAAGTCATTACCTTGAGGATAGTAGGTAGTGGAGTGCCTGATGATGATATTGAATTTATGGCAAAAGCTGATGAACTTGGCAGATTTGAATACCTAAGCATTATCGGTGATAATTTTGAAGGGACAACCAGAGCGCGATAATATGTTCTCCTCCATAAATTTGATTACCACTGAGTCTGTAGCATTTCTGGTTGGGTTGGATTCTACCCACTTGGTGAAATAATCTGTGGCCATCAATATCCACTTGTGTTGGCCACTGGACGATGGGTTTATTTGTCCTATGAAATGTAGTCCCCATTGTTTGAAAGGTTCTTCCACATGTACTAGAATCAGGGGGAGACGAGAAAGATTTTGCCTCTCAACAAACACTTGGCACTTCTGGCACAACTTGACCTGGGAATGAACATTCCGAATAGTGTAGGCCAATAGAATCCTTCCATGAGGATTTTATGTGTTATGGTCTTCTAGTTGTAATGACCTCCACAAACACCTCTGTGAAAATCCTTAATCACCTTAAGGGTTTTTCCTTCCACCAAACGTAACAGCAATACCCCCATTGGGTCTTTCTAGTAAAGTAGACCATTGGATATGATATAATTTTACACTTGAAATCTCAAAGTTTGGTATTTGGATTTATCAAGCCCCAGCAGGCACCTCAGGAATAAGAGATAATGAATGGTGTTCTTATACCAGAGTGATCCCTCATATTTAGCATAAATGTTTTTTTCATATGTTTTAATCCTGCTCTGATGATCCTCTGATCTGCCTTCCTCTATTATCAAGTTTATCCCTAAAGCTTGGAAATTTGATTAAGATAAAACCTTCGCCAACCCCTGGCCTTTTATGAGCTTAGTAGGCTTTATGTCTAGCTCATATTCTTGTATTTTTTATATCCATCTACCCCTTTTTCCTTTATTGTCTCCTTGCACCAGGATGCACTTGATTGCTGTTGTTGGGACAAACACTATGATTTCCGATTGTAGCACATACATATGAAATGCATTCAAAGCCTTGACTAGTGCATAGGCTTGTTTCTCCAAGATGTTATATTTTAGCTCAACATCCCTCAGGACTTGGCTAGCAAAGGCAATGGGTTGTTCATGACAATCTTTATTTTTCTGTAGAAGAACTACAACAATAGTATGCTGGAAAGAAAGAGAGAAGATATAGAAGGGCGTTGAATAGTTGGGTTTGACTAGTACCGAGGCTTCAACAAAAGCTTCTTTAATTGTAATGAAATAATCTCGGGGGGCAGGGTTCCACTTGACTTCATTTTCCTTCTTAAGCATGTCAGTAATACCCTTGATTATTTCTGTGTAGTTGGGTATGAATTTCCTCAAGAAATTTATTCTTCCCAAAAAGGCTTGCACCTCTTTCTTATTCCTGGGTAAGGGAATATGGTTGATGGATTTGACTCACTTAGGATCAATCTTCACCCCTTCCTACGCTAGAATGTGTCCTAGTAGCTTCCCCTCACTCAGGGCAAATTGAGATTTCTTAGGATTCAAAGAAAGACCATACCTCCTGCATTTTTCAAAGCTGAGATTTAGGTGGAGGATGTGTTCTTCATAAATATTAGAAAAGACTGTGATATCATCTAAATAAACCACCATGAATTTGTCCTGCTCCCTTATGAAAATTATGTCCATGGCTCTCTGAAATGTGGCCCCTGCATTAATAAGACTGAAAGGCATGTGAGTGTACATGAATTTTCCCCGCGGAGTGGTGAAACCAGTCTTATTTTGATCATCGGGGTGGACTGCTACTTGGTTGTAACCAGAGAAGCCATCCATCATGGATATTATGACTGCATCGACCACCTTCTGCAACATATGATCCATCTTAGGTAGTGGGTAGTTGTCTTTTAGTGACACTCTATTTAGATTCCAAAAATCTACACATAGCCTTATTTCTCTTTTCTTTTTCCAAGAAAGGACTAAGTTGGCCACCAACTCAAAGTACCTTAAAGGCACTATGATCTTTGCATGCAACAATTTTCTCACTTCTTTTTCAATGGAGGGGGGTAAGAGTGGATTTATCTGCCTTAGTTACTGCTTGCATGGTTTTATTCCACTCTTCAAAGGAATCTTATGTTGTATGACATTAGTATCAAATGCTTTCAAATCTTCATAAGACCAAGCAAAAACATCTTTGTAGATTTTGAATAGATTTAAATAACTTTGTCTGTTTTGCAAGGGAATTCCTCTTGATATCCTGATCATCTAGGGTTCCTCCTTTGAGCCGATATTGTAATCTTCTACTTGATCGTCTATCTCTGGAGCCATCAATTTGGAGGCTATGTCATCCTTATTAAAAAGCCTTTCAAGTGGGACTAGTCCATGAGGGATGGTATTCCCTTTCAGTTGTAGAATTTTGCGCCGAACCAAGGTGTCTTTCCACGAGGTGGCTTCTTGATATGATTCTTCTTCTTCTTGATCGAGGTGGAGTGGGTGAATTCTATGAATCATTTCACCTACTCGTCATCCTCGAATACCTACCAATTCTTGATATTATTAGGTATAGAGGGTATGTATCTAACTTCTACCTCATATCTGAGGAGCAGATTTTGAGGGTGGCTGAATCTGCTTGCCGCTATATCAAGGGAGTCAACCATTATGTTTCCTTCTCTGGGAAAAATTGGATATTAAAGTATAGGAAGAATTTATCAATTAGATCCTACACTTCATTTTGGTAAGTCCTTAGTCTGGGGTGTTTCGTCTGGCATTGATGCCTTACGACCAAATCAGAGTCTCCATAGACCGATAAGAATTCAATATTCATATTTTTTGTTGTTTGTAATCCGAGAAGGAATGCTTCATACTCCATGTTGTTGATTTCCTCAAACTCCATTTTGAATGATAGGGGTATCCATCTTCCCTTTGTAGATACCAACAATACTCCAACTCCATTTCCATCTTTTGAGTTTTCTCCATCAAAGTATAATTTCCATACTTTGTTTTCATTTGCATGCTGGTGTTATAACTGCCTTATTAGGCATATTGATGTTTCCTCTAATATGGTCTCATCTTCTTCTAGGAATAGGTAGGATAGGTCACTTTCTTTCCCATGCACTAGGGAGTTTTCTAAGCCTTTAGCTGGGGTCACAGTTTTTACAAACTTGGACTTTCTATACAACCTCCTTTTCTCACCTCCAAAAGTGGGAATAGTGGCATAAGTCAGATCTAACTTGATAGAGCCTCCCACCTTGGAACTCCAAGATCTAGATAGAAGCATGCCAAACCAAGCGGGAGTATCTTCCATCACTATGTCCATTACCACGCTCTTCACAGGGAGCTAAGCTAGGTTGAACACCATATCCTTTATCATTCCCAAGCATTTGACCCTCTTAGTGTCAAAGGAATATAGGTTGTTATTGGTCCCGGTGATCTACAAGCCCAATTATTCCATCACTGCTAATTCCATGAGGTTGTGCGAGGGTCTGGAATCTAACATGCAAAAATACAACAAGAGGTCATGGATTACTAGGGTCATGTAGAAGGGTGAAGTAGAAGGATCAAGTTCTTCCACACGCAGCCAAAAAAAACCATTGGCCTCTCCTCTTGAAGATTTAAACTATCATGGCTTAGTGTTGAGGCGGATGGATGCATGAATTGTGAGACTTGAGCTTTATAAACAGGCTGCTTTATAAGCTCAACTAGAGGAACATTGAATCTTTTCCCTTTCAAGATCCTTATGAAGATTGAATGTAGGTTGGACTTTTTCTATACCTCCTGACTCTGCTTCTCCTTCTTGACCACTGACAATTTTTTGCAGAACATGTGCCTTTTTTTCTGAGTGTCCCTCAGAACTATTGTCTTCCTTATTAGAGGAGACCCTTATCTTGGAAAGGTCAGGATTTATCTTACCTTTCCCTTTAACTAGTACTGGGGGAATAAATTGGGGAGAAGTTCCCTCTAGTTGTTCTGGTTCTCTTGACCTCTTTTTTGAAGATCTTAGGTCATACTTATGGTGTGGTTGTGCTTGCATGAAATTTGCAAACTGTTTACAATAATAATCCATATCCTCCTCATTTGTTGCTACTTCTCTATCCTCAATGGTCTCCCACTGAGCCATGTTTTCATGTTCTCTTTAGGGAATGCAAAATACAAGTTTCCCTTCATCTCATGTGTATCTGATGGTTGGTTGTCGGGCTCATCTTCTAAATATAGGGGATGAGGGATCTAATTGAGTTGTTCCTTTCTTTCCCTTGGAATTATTTGCAGTGGAGGCCTTCAATACTATGGGTTATAACCCTGGTTTTTGACTTGAGCTTCCTGTTTGGGGAGACTCTTATTCTCGAGTTCAAGATTTCCAACCTTATGTGATAAAATCCTGATGAGTTTATCTAGTTCATCCCACTTTAGGTCTGGTGATTGATGAGCCTCGGTGTTGCAAGAAGAATGCTGCAACCTCCCAAGGCTACCGACTTTAATTATCAACCTAATATTCGTACAAACATAAGAAGTATCAACACTATATGTGCAACATATAGTGTGTCCTTCCTTTGCTGTCATGATGTAATGGAGTGCATGTATTGAAATCAAACACTAAACTAATTGCAGAAAATGAATTGAAATGGAAACCCTAACCTATTGCAAGAAATAAAGTACAAGGAAAGAAACATATTCTAATTACATAAAAATCATGAACTAAATGTAAAATAAAGCTAACTTAACCCTATTTATCACATGTGATGATTTAAACTAACTGAACATGAAATTTGATCTAGGGAGTACTAATTGTTGTGTGCATGAATAAATATAAAATAACTTTTTCATTTTTATATTTTTGCTTGAAAAATGTAAATGTTAATATTTCTTGGTTCTTTGATAGGGAGACAGGTGTGTATGAAAAGGAGTACAATGGTTTAGATGGCTTGGAGGGAAAGTAGGGGCCTAAGCTTGGCTTCTAGTGATGAGTTTTCTCAATTCGAGCTTAAAACAAGCCCGTGGAGTAGGTAAATAACCTCTGTGGATAGAGGTGATCCCTCTAGCCCTAGAGTGGGTCTAGCCGCAATGAGAACAACCTAATGAAAACTTCCTTAAACTAGAATCAAATGAGGCCTACCTCTTAGAACGCTACTTCATTTGATGATGACCTTGCTCCTTTGCTCTGGCTTCCTTTGAGTTCTTGTCCTTCAAATACCTGAAACAAATACACAAGAAACAAAACAAAACGTAATAACATACAATCCCATTGAATTTACTTAAAAATTCAAGGGATATTAAGCCATTAAATGTAATATGAAACTCAATGTAGGCAATAAATCATTAGTTGTATTGATATAAAGCTCAGAAAGAGATACAACCAAAGCCTTGATGTTGCAGGTCTCCTTCGACGTATCTGGGTTCCAGCACCACTTCTAACATCTTATGGTTAGCCTCAACAATGGGAGTTTAAGGCTTCTTCCCTTTAGTTCCAAACCAAACCAAACACATTATTCTCCCTTTACACACATGAACTAGAAAGAAAAAGGCTATAGATATCTTGTTGGTTATTCAAACTCCAAAAAAGACTAGTTCAACTTGGAAAAGGAGGAGTTTATATAGCTTTGATGGAGGGGAGATGGTTCCTCTTATTATGGGAGAGGGATTATCTCTTTGGTGCGTTCCATATTTATAGGGGAAAGGAGCTCAAACTGACTTTCTTGGCTCTATTCGGCCCAACCATTTACCAAATTTCCATTCCGTGAAGCTTTTAGAGCTGGAAGCTTTGACTCCATTTTTAAAAACTTGCCAAAATAGGGTTGGTCCGAGTGATGAAAGGATCACTTGTGCCATTCGACGTTAGGCCTAGTTTTAAATTTTGCAAATCGGCATAGGGGAAGAACTGAGCACTAATGTCAGTCTTGAAAACTAAGCTTGAAGGAAGATTCTTGGGAAATGATGAAGGAGGGAAATGTTTTGTAGATGAAGAGGGATGTAGGGACATGTTCTTTATGGAAGGGAAACATATGAGGGTCACCATAGAGGTCCTCCAGGATCGAGGAACAATGAGTACAGGGATAGTGACAAAATGCTATGTAACAGATGCCCCTTAAAGCATGAAGGTTGAACAAGAGCGAGGGGTGAAATCTTTTACTAGTAAATGCATGGAACCGGAGGCCACCGTCAGAAAACCTGCAAGAAACCATAGATACATATACATCACTGAAATCTTTGATACATGAATTGTGGTATGGACGTAGCCATCTAGAAGAAGATCATGTAAATGGATCCAAGGTATGGGTGTGTTGTGTTGTACAACAACCCCCCTTTTCATAAAAACCTTTACACAAGATCTTAATATGAAATGGGTCCCTTTAAAAATAAACTTAGTTAGATGTGTGAATAAAATGGTATTTACCTCATCACAAGAAGAATCCTTACTAAAAGACCCGATTTAAATGAATCATTTTATAGAACCTTTTAAAAAAAAAGTGTTCCTTTAAAAATATTATAAAACCATTCTATATTGTGATACAACGATCGGAGATCACATATCACAATATCAAAGGAAACACACACAAAAACAAAACCTCACCCAATTCTCCGATTTGAAAAGGTAATCACAATCAATAATCGGGGAAAACAAATGCCAAAGGTACAATAAAACAAAGCTCCTCAACTCTTTCGATCCGATAAAGAAATCGCAGTCGGTAGATCATCCGTGTCGATGATAAAGGGACATATGAAAAGGCCTAATCAAAACTCCCGATGTGATAAATAAAATCACAATCGGAAATCAACAGAGTCACGTGACAAAGGGATAAAGCTCAAGACAAATCCAGACTACGATATATTAATTGGGCGTGCATCTCGAAAGGTGAATATACATTAAAATAGTTTGCATGCATTATATTGTATCACCTTTAGGTAATCAGAAATATTTACAACAAGTGCTAAAGCCCTTCCCTTTGACACTCCCGATCACCGATTTGTGATTTATCGCCAATCGTCGATCAATGAAATCTAAATCATGCTTGAAATAATCATTCGGCATATGAGCGATGTGATGGGAATTTATGATGTTATTTACCACGATTGATAGTTTAAATAGCTATTCAATACTGCAGTTAAGGATAGATATTTTAAAAGATTTTATCCATGGTAATCCTTAAATATATTTCATTTATCATATGCCAACCATTATACTTATTGTCACATTGGCTTGCAGCAGCACTTTCTTTGTATCACGGTTTGCAACTATTTGTGCAAAATTCTTCCGAAACCAGAAATCTAGAGAAAATGGGGAAGAAATCAAAGAAGTCCACAATAGTCACTCTTGTAGCCAAGGAACCACAACCAAGCAAAAAAGGATTAATCTCAGATACAACGTGTCTTGGTCTGGGAAACACTAGCTAGGAGAGAATTTATAATCTGATAGAAGCAGAGGAGCCCAAAGAATTATCAAGAGGAAGCCACAACTGATTCAACTAACAAATAAGAAGGAACTCTTAAAGAATTGGCTTGTTCTTATCTTCACAGGATAGCAACAGGAGCTAAAATCCCACCATATACTGATGTTGTAAGATGGGTGGTAAAGAAAATTCCAGTCTTGGACAACACATTTTGCACAACTGATGGGAGGATATTCAGCTCATTCTAGCCTGAGGATCTCAGGAAAATGTACCACTTACCTGAACCTGAGAAGCAATACAACAAGGCATTCCTAGAAGTTTTTGCGAAGGAAAACGACTTAGAGTCAGCCCCAATAAAGCAATGGAGGCATTTTCCATAAAAGCACAAGCACGAGTCATCGAGTAAGTACTCAGTTGACTCATTAGCTTCCCTTTATTGCTATGCTGGAGCTATGATGTGTAGGATGTGGGGAATCAATGGTTATATGATGTATTGGGCAAATTTTTTGTCTGATAAACTAGCCACAACAATTTTAGAATACAAAACAATTGACATAAAACTTCCCAAACCATTACCCCTTTCTATTACAGTGCATACATTATGGATACTATTTGCTTTAATTCCGAATATCCGGTACTCGGATGGAGATGGACTCCCCAAGACCCGAATCCAATCCATATTTACCACAAGCAGTAATCATCTGTACAAAATTTGCAACAATTTTATTTTACTTGTATATTATTCTATTTTTAATAAGCCTACTCCCAAGAAGTAGAGACTGACTTGACAGCATTAGGTAGTTGGTTCGGGGAGGAAAATTTTACCTGTGTAAGGCTTTTTGGCAGCCTCAATAAACCCCATGTTCTTCCCCTATATGTGCCTGATAAATTGTTAGCTCGGTAAATGGCTTGTCAAATTACAGTAGAAGGGACATCTAGAACCCTTAAGGATTCAAAGAAACACATGTGGCCTACGTTTCCCTTACGATGTGGCATTTTCACTCTACATGACTACAAGCATTCTGAGAAAGAGATTGACAAGATTCAAATGTTGAATCTTGCCACAATTCCTAAGAGGCAATATGATCCAAGACAAATTGCTTATAACATCACATCTCAAGCCAAACTTGCTAAATTTGATCATGAAGCTGATGACTTCGATGATTTATTTGCTTCAGCTGAATCATTATTTCAGGTTAAAGAATTGACCAGGATGAGGTATCAAGATGAAGGGCTAGAAACGTTTAATAGGCTTAGAGAATAAAGGTTGCAAACTCTGTCTTTAGACTTATTAGCCACAACCCCAACAATCCAGTCAAGCAAAACTGAACAACAAGTTGCCGATAAAACTCTTGCAGCGGAAAAAGTTCCTGAGAAAGAAAAAAACACCAGAGTAGGAGTAAGAACAAGGAAAAGGCAATGAACTTATTGATTCAGACATTCTTATTGATCCCAAACTACTCAAAGAGTGGCAACAATTTGACTCAATTATCAACAATACTGAGAGTTTGCAAGGATTTAGTGCACCTGAAATGGCAACTGGTCAGAAGACAACAACTAATACAATTCCAACTGAAGGAACTAGCAGCCCACCCATGACTCAAAAAGATGTTGAAATGATTCCAGATAACCCTTCCGATGAAATTGTTCTGCATGTAGAAGAAATACCACCCTTGAATGTCTTCTAAAGCTCTAAGCATAGGGCTGTAATAAAGAGACAAAGGAAAAATATAAAACTTGATCAATCTTCTCTTTTACCTGCACAGATGGAGATAAATAATGTGGTATGGAGAGAGGAATTCAACCCTTCCGAAGATCTTGCTAAACTCTCTCAGTATGTTGGGGCATACACAGCAGCTACTATGGACAAGGCATCGGAAGTCAGCAATTTGCTTGAAGAAAAGGATCAAGCAATCATCTCACTGGAGACATAGGTACATGAAAAACAATAGAGGATCGAGAGTTTAGAGTAGCAGTTAGCAGCTCAAATGACCAATTAAACGAGAAATTTTTCAAAGAGAAACAAAGGATAGATCAACATGTAGTTCAGAAGCAAAAGGAACTATCTCAAGCATTAAACAAGCTGAAGTCAACGAATGAACAACTGAGCAAATCAAAAGAAGAATAGATTGCTTAGCTGTCACTACAAATAGAAAGGTACAAAGGATTTCCTCAATTGGAAGAATTCAAATTAGAGGCTCTCCAAATTACTAAAGCACTATCTAATCAGTTGAGCTTGTTATGTCATAATATCCCTCTTGCTCTACCCCTATGTGAAATTTCCTCGTCTATGATTGATAAGTCAATTGATGTAAGACAGAAATTGGAGTAGGCAGATGAAACACTAACAAAGTTTCTCTCTTGGAAAGAAACCAAGGAAGGACAAGTTGTAAATCTACCACAAATTTTGGAATCACATAAGGAAATCTTGTTCCTAGAATGGCAATCTCAACTGATGAAAGCAGAAAGGGCGACTTCAAGATGCAGATCGGCGACTAGTAATATGATTGAATTAGTTAATGATACTCTTTATTTTTCAAATTTAATTTCAAAATGTTCTCTAGGGAAACTACCATCGGTGAAAGCATTGGAGTAGACATGGAAACAAGAGCTGGAAAAGAGGGAGAGATTGATCGCGGACATTCAAACTTTGTCATGGGAAACTTTTGGTTCTTCCTTGTTAAACCACATAGTCAAAGGACAACGATGAAATTCCTAACCAATGCAATCGATTACATGATTCCTGAAATTATTGATGCCACATATACTGCCTAGCTACATTTGCGTATGAGTCATCCTCTAGAACTACAACCAATGCTCGCCATATGCCAGCTCAAGCCAAAAGATAGTCAATTGAAATAATGAACCATTCTTACCAACTGCAAGCATGTCTATTTTGGGGATATTTTCATATATTTGTGATTTGGTTATACCAGCTCACAACATTTTTATTTCATAGTTAGTTAGTTTAGATGGTATTTATAGACCCTTTCATGTTTTAAGAAAGGGTCCTAAAAATTTTGTATCAAGACTTGGATCAGAAGTTGCACTATTTTACTTTCGATATATATATTTTTTATGAAATTGGACATGAATTCTGAGTTTTAATGAAGAGTAATTTTGTCTCATATGCACTATTGCTTCCTATAAAAGTATTTCCAAGTTAGAAAGCGGGATCCAAATGCAATTCATATAAGAGGGGATTCAAACACATATGGTACTATTATTTATGTTTTGCTTCATTCTTTTATGTGAACTAGCATTCAATCATTTTGCTATTATTGATGTATGTATAAGCTCTTACAACAATCTCTTTTACTTCTCACTATTAAATGTTCAAGAGTTGTTATTTTTCATCTATATATGTGTCAATGATATATAAAGATCAGTACAATAATGTTTTAATTATTACTTTGTTCAACTACTTGAACAAAGTAATTATCATATGAATGAATATTTTTTCTTAAAAGTAGAGTCATCTACATGCCTACTTTTCAATAAGAACCATTAAGAATTGCACTAAGACAGAGACTTCTTGAGATAGATTATTTAATTACATTATTGAATTTTAGAATAAATATTTCACCATTTTCCATTAGATATAAGTAAATCAAACACTTATCCATCCCATTGATAAATCATTGGGAAACTGGTCCCATTATCCCTAGTTGGAGCCACCAAACCAAACGGAAAAGGATCTACCTTTAAGCTCTGGACCAGGTGGTTTTCCCCGATGTTGATGCAGCGATTTTTGAGGCATCAACATTTTTGGCGCTAGAAGGATGGAATCAATTATGAATGGTGAGAAAACCCAAATACAATCCATTCTGAGAGTAAATCTCCCTACACCTCACCTCCGACTTCCCCTTTTCATGTTGGAACTCCAATTTTCAAGCGATAAGTAGAGGAGACAACGACCACTGCTCAACCCAAAAATATCTTAGATAAATTAACTCTAGAATCTCCTGAAGTACAATCTCTCATCCATAAACTTCAAGGATTATCAATATCACCACAAAAATCTGAGGTATCTCAAGGCAGTGTAATTTCACAATTCATTCCTTCTCACCTCCTCACCAGACTTCGGAGTGAAAAGCTTGGTATTGAACCTACTGAGTTACCTTTGCATAAAAGGAAATGGGAAAGGAAAACAACTGAAGGATCTGATGGTGAATTTTTCTCATCATCATCATCCATTTCATCTTCTCCAATGCGAAGTCAACTGTCCACCCCTCCACTCCAGATTGTTGTTCAACAGGGAACTGGAACTTCAACATTTGTTTCTCAACCTCCTCAAACTTCAATATTTGCTCCTTCTCAACCATCTAGAACTTCATTGGTGCTATCATCTATTAGTAGCTAGACAATGGCTCAGAATCCATGGAATAATCTTGGTGCAGTCACAATGCCTGCACCTTTGATCCCACTGCCAGCTCATCCTGAAAAAGGGTTGCTGAAATTTAATCCAGATGCAGGCATACAGGACGATGAACACATAAACAACTTTATGTTGTTAGTCAACTTAAAAGGAGTTATAGAGGAAGATGTGGTTATTAGACTTTTCCTTATACCCTACAAGGATCAGTTGGGTCTTGATATTTTTCCTTGCTATCAGGATCCATCACTAGTTGGAACATTTTTCAAAAATAGTTCTTGACTAAATACGGTGATGATAGATCTGTAGCGACGTTAATCAATGATATTTCAAACCTTAGAACATAGTCTAAATAGCCAATAAAAGAGTTCAATTCATGGTTTAATAAACTGTTAAATACGATCCCGACTACCTCTAAACCTAGTGGGCAAGTTAGAAGTGAATGGTATGTAATAGATTTACCTTCAAATATAGCTATCTTTGTAGATAGAGCTGCAAAACTGACTCTAGCAGAAAATATGAAAGAGGCACTTGCTGTAGAGAAATGCATCATTGCCTTAGAAAATAAAGCTTCTCTTGAAGATAGAAAATAAAAAAAGGTCTCCTTCAAAGATGATTCAAAGATGAAAATGGCTAAAGATCCCTATGATATGGAAGGTCTCCAAAAAATTCTCAAGACAATGTCAAACGAAATGATAGAAATCAAGAAGCAAGTAGTTGAGACTTCAACAAAAAGGCCATTTAGAAACTTTAAGAAACCTGAATCAAAACCCCCAAATGCTATATCCAATGCAGACTCAGACCCTGAAGAAGAAGAAGAAGAAGAGACAATCTTATCAACTGAAGAAACTGAAGAAGAGATAATTGTAGGATGTCACGGGATGTGGGACTTTATTTTTCCTAATTTTGATACAGAAAATGAACAAGAAGATTTACCTGTAACTACTAGGAGTAAAGGTACTCCTAAACCTGTTCAAATAACTCAGAAGAAAAGGAATACAAGTACCACTACTAAAGAAAAGTTCCCACAAAGAAGTCTACAGTGATACCTTCTCAAAATCAGCCATCAACTTCAAATCCACCTTCAACAACTAAAACGTTAGTAGTTACAAACTCTATGGATTACAACATTATTGAAGAAATGAAGAAAACAAAGGCAAATATCACAATTTTTGAGCTTAGTAAACTCAAACATCAACAAAAATTGCTGCTTAAGGAGTTAGATGTAGTACCTTCTTCTCCTCTTCCAAATGTTGTATTGTCTAAAGCTGCTAATGAAATAAGTAAGCCACCTCCTGGTACAGTAGAAACTATTGATGCTATTCTAATAGGAGATAGATAAATTTCCTATACTCCTCATTTTCTCTTAACCTACGAGATTTATAATAGAAATCTGCACAATTGCTTGATAGACTCAGGGGTTTCCTCGAATATAATGCCAACTTCAGTTTGTTCTAAACTGAATATTGAACCCCAAAAGTCTACAATTCATATTGTCCTGTTGGATAGAACTAAGGTCCAAGTAGTGGGAGAAATAAACTCACCTACCATTAGGTTATCAACTGACCCAAGAGTTGTTCAGAGAATTGATATTTTAATCGCTGATATTCCTGAGTTCTATGGTTTGATTTTAAGTAAAGACTGGTTTGAGAAACTTCATGGTTACATTTCCACTGATTGGTCACACATGTGGCTGCCCTATAAAGGAAAGCCAAATTAGATAAAGAGTGATCGAGAGAAACATATGACTCATATTGTTACTGAGTTTGAGCAAGAAAACCAACCAATAGAATTCAACAACAACTTTTTGGCTAACTATTCATCTGAATCATTCTTTGGTAATTTTACTGTTCAATCATCACCTTTCTCAGTTAATAGTTTCACATCTCAAATTGAAAATTTTTCCCAAAGAGATACATCAAGGTGTGTTAAAATTGATGAGGAAACTGTAAATAATTGTAGATAAACCTTTGTTTTGGTCATTATACTTTGATGGGTCTAAATCTGATGAAGGTGCAAGAGTAGGATGTGTTTTGGTTAGTCTTGAGGGAGAAAAGACCATGTTATCATGCAGATTAGAATTTGAATGCATAAACAATACTGCTGAATATGAAACCTTGATTCAAGGAATTTATAAAGCAATCGGTCTTAAAATTCAATATTTAAAAGCATTTGATGACTCTGAAATTATTATAAGACAAGTCAGGAATACTATACATTATCTTTCTAGTCACCTTAAACATTATCAATCCTTGGTACAAGACCTTGTATCTCATTTCCTAGCATTTAATATTTCTCCCATTCCTAGGTCTCAGAATGCAGTGACAAATTTACTAGCTAATGTTTCTTCTAAGCTCCTGCCATCTGAAGATTACAGTCCCGATAGATTTTTAGTAGAGTTAATTTTCAGACCATCATTTCCTGATAATGTCACTAATTGGTGAGTATTCAATCATGATGATGACTTTTTAAACTTCCTAACTTCTGATAAATCCTATGATGACCAGATTATTGATGAAAGTGAACATGATCTTCAAATGAAGGAAAAAAAAACTCAATACCTAAACCAGTAGTTAAACTTGAAGATCTTTATGACATCAAAGATAGGTTTAAACAGGTTACTAATTCAAAGCTCCAAAGTTCTACTTTGAGATTTGAATTAATAAACCTTGGTACTGAGGAGAATCCACAAAACATCAATTTGGGAATAGGACTTACTTCAAAAGAAAGAATTGTATTTATCAAATTATTGCATAGATATAAAAATGTTTTCTCTTGGAAATATGATGATTTGAAAACGTATGATACATCTCTCATATAACATACAATCCCGATGATATCTGAAGAAAAACTAGTACAACATAAATTAAGGAAGATTCATCCTAACTTAGAGAGTCAAATAAAAGATGAATTAAACAAACTCTTGAAAGATAAGATAAATTTTCTTGTTAGACATTCAAATTGGGTGTCCAACATGGTCATAGTAAGGAAGAAAAATGGTGACATTAGAATTTGTATTGATTTCAGAAATCTTATTAAAGCAAGTCTAAATGATAACTTCCCTTTACTTACCATGGAACAAACTATCCATTCAATAGCTGGTTTTGACTTAATGTCCTTCTTAGATGGTTTTTCAGGGTATAGCCAAATTTTGGTCCACCTTGATGACAGACTTAAGACTACCTTCAGAACCAAGTGGGGAACTTATGCCTATCAAAAAATGCCTTTCAGATTAATCAATGTTGGAGCTACATTTCAAAGAGAAATGGACATCATATTCAAAGGCCTAATCAATAAATCAGTAGTTATCTATTTGGATGACATTACTGTTTTCTCTAAGAAAAGATCAAATCATTTACATGACTTGAAATGAATCTTTGAGTGCTGTAAAAGGTATGTCATTTCACTTAATCCTAAGAAGTCCTTTTTTTCTCTTGACCAAGGTAAACTCTTGGGTTTCACTATCTCAAAGGATGGTATTTATATTGATCCAGATAGAATCAAAGAGATTTATGAAATTCCATTTTCACATAATAAAAAAACAATGCAATCATTTTTAGGCCAAATTAATTTTGTAAAAAAATTTGTCCCAAATTTTTCACAGATTGTTTTACCATTACAAACTATGATTAAAAAAAACTCAGTGTTTAAATGGGAACATATAGAGAAATAAGCTTTTGATTCGATCAAGCAAGCAATCATAAATGCTCCTGCATTAAACACCCCTAATTTTTTGAATCATTTCATTCTATATACTCTCGCATCTGATTCATCTTACGTAGTAGTGCTGACACAAATCAATGATCAAAACTTGGAAGCACCAATTTCATTTGATAGTTCAAACCTTCAAGATGCTGAGCTGAATTACTATGAAGTTGAAAAGTAAGCCTTTGCTGTATATAAATCCATTAAACACTTCAGTCCCTTTCTCTTAAAGGCTCATACAAAAGTTATAGTCCCTTTTTCAGCAGTAAGACAATTACTAGTTCAAAGGGAATTGGGAGAAAAAAGGGCAAATTGGGTCACGACATTACAAGAATATGACTTGGAAATTAGACCAGCAAAGATTGTCAAAGGCCAAGGTTTTTGCAAGTTGTTAGCAGGAGCTTCTAATATTTAGGAACATGAGGGTACAAATGGTATTGAAGAAATCAATGAGATAAGTACCATTAATCCTGAATCGCAATATGCAAATTTGATATTCTATTAAAAAAATGGGTATGCCCCTTCTAATCTTTCCTATAAAAATAAACGTGCCATAAGACTAAAGGAAAAAAACTTCATAATTGTTAAAGATGTGTTGTTTAGATGGAATTATGATTCAATCTTGTTAAGATGCTTAGAAAAACCTAAAGCACAAAAGGTCTTGCAGGAACTACATGATGGTCCGGTAGGAGGACATTTTGGAGCTGATACAACAACCCAAAAAATCATTCATGTTGGGTATTACTGGCCCACCTTATTTAGAGATACTCATGAATATGTAAGGAAATTCCAAACATGTCAAACTACGAGTGGAAGACAAAGGAGTCAACTTTTCCTTTTCAACTAGTCAACATTGAACAACCCTTTGAACAATGGGGATTGGATATCATTGGAGAAATTATTCCACATTCATCCAAGAAACACAGATATATCCTTATAGTTACTGATTACTTTACTAAATGGGTGGAAGCAATTCCTTTGAAGACAACAAACTATGAGGCAATCATTGAATTCATAGATCAGTTGATCATTACCAGGTTTGGTGTCCCAAATGCTCTTATTTTTTATAATGCATCTTACTTCTCTGGTAATTGTATACTTGAATTTGCTATCAAAAGGGGATTCAAATTGAAATATTCTTCAAACTAATACCCTCAGGGTAATGGTTTAGTAGAATCTACCAATAAAAATCTTATCAAAATCATTACGATAACTATTGAGCAGAATCATAAAAACTGGCATAAGTCTTTGATATTTGCACTATGGGCAGATCGTATAACACATAAGGCCTTAATAGGAACTTCTCCATTTAATCTAGTGTATGGAAAGGAGGCTGTCATACCATCAAATTTAGTACTTCCATCACTAGTCTTAGTGCAATTTATTGAAGAAAATCCCTCATCTTCCATTCAATTGAGACATGATTAGATCTTGAAACTAGAGGAAGAAAGGGAGAAAACTCGAATTACACATGCAAAGCCTCAACAAATTACCAAGTCTTCTTTTGATAGAACTTCAATAGGCTCAAAACATTTACAAGTTGGTGATCTAGTTTTGAAGTGGGACAAAGCCCATGAGGATAAAGGAAAGCACACTAAGTTTCAGAAAATGTGGCTTGGACCATTCCAAATCAGCGAGAAGATAGGCCCATCTACATTCATATTAAAAAATCTATCAGGAAAGAGAGATTCTCTTCCTATCAACGACCTTATTTTGAAAAAATTCTTCAATGGAGTAGGTAACCCCTTCTCACTTTGTAAATATTCAATTTCCAGATATATTTGTGTGAATAATTAGTTATTTTTATCTTAGGAAATAAATTTGTTAACATCCTTCTATTGGTATTTACTATATTGAGAAAGTAATTCAAAAGAAAATAGTATTAATATTTACTTTTGATATATGGAAGCCTTGAAGGAAAAGGAAAATTCTAGGGAATTAGGTATAATTGAATTTTGAAAACCCTTTTCATTTTTGTGAAATCTTCTCAAAACTTGAAAATATTGTAAATCATTCTAAAGTTTTAGAACCCTAAAAATGGTTATCAATACAAAGCAAAGACTAATTCAAGCTTAGCATCTTCAACTGTGAAAAATGTCATCCATGTTCTCTTAAGGAGAAAATTATTCACCCCATCCATCAAAGTTTATGATTTTTCAGAGTGTAATTCTAAAACATATTTGATATAAAAGATAAGAGGTCTTATCATAATCCTGCTTACCATGTTCATAGGGGACTAGTTTAACTAATATTACCAACATTGCATACCAAAATAGGGTAATGGCTTATAATTATAAGACAAGGGGTCTCATCACGAGCCAACTTGTTCAATTAAATTACAACCAGTGAATGACATTGTCAAGAGCTAACCACCAAACTAGGACAATGGCTTTTTACCTTACAAAATGAAGAAATAAGAAAAGAGAAAATGAAATAAAAAAAAATGTGGAAACATATATTTTTGGATTCATTCTTTTAAATTATACTCTGAAATCGATGGAACAATGAATGGTTAAATGGTTAAAAGGTAACCCTGCTAAGACTATGGACGTTTGTTGGCAACAGTGGCTCTACCTATAAAAAAGGAGTCATTATACAAGCTAAGTTGGAGAAGTCTTTTGTTTTATCATTATCAACCAAGTAAGGTTTACTTAACACTTAGGATGCATTTAATTTTAAGATGAGAAAGAGATAGCAAAAATAATTTTCATTATATTCAGAATTTATGATTACTTAGTTATATTAGATTTTCTCTATCTATTAAGGTTTTTAGATTAAGAAGTTAAAGTATTATATTATTTTCTCAGAGATAACTGTTTCTTCTAGTGAATCGCCAATTGTTGTGCTGTACAACAACCCCCCATTTCATAAAAACCTTTACACAAGATCTTAAAATGAAATGGGTCCCTTTAAAAATAAACTTAGTTAGATGTGTGAATAAAATGGTATTTACCTCATCACAAGAAGAATCGTTACTGAAAGGCCCGATGTAAATGAATCATTTTATAGAACATTTTAAAAACAAAGTGTTCCTTTTAAAATATTATAAAACCATTTTATATTGCGATAAAGCGATTCGAGATCGCATATCGTAATATCGAAGGAAACACACACAAAAACAAAACCTCGCCGAATTCTCCGATTTGAAAAGGTAATCACAATTGGTAATTGGGGAAAACAAATGCCAAAGGTACAATAAAACAAAGCCCCTCAACTCCTCTGATTCGATAAAGAAATCGCAATTGGCAGATTGGCCATGTTAATGATAAAGGGACATATGAAAAGACCTAATCAAAACTTCCGATGCGATAAAGAAAATCACAATCGGCAATCAACAGAGTCACATGACAAAGGGATAAAGCTCAAGCCAAATCCCAGCTACTGCCTATTAATTGGGTGCACATCTCGAAAGGTAAATATACATTAAAATAGTTTGCATGCATTATATTGTATCACCTTTCGGTAATCGGAAATATTTACAGCAAGTGTTAAAGCCCTTCCCTTTAACACTCTCGATCGCTGATTTGTGATTTATCGCCAATCTTTGATCAATGAAATCTAAAGCGTGCTTGAAATAATCATTCGGCATATGAGCGACGTGATGGGAATTTATGTTGTTATTTACCATGATTGACAGGTTTAAACGACTATTCAATACTGCAGTTAAGGATAGATCTTTTAAAAGATTTTATCCGTGGTAATCCTTAACTATATTTCATTTATCATATACCAATCAACGTAATTCTATTCATTGTCATATTGGCTTGCAGCAACACTTTCTCTGTATCACGGTTTGCAACCGTTTGTGCAGAATTCCTCCGAAACCAGAAATCTAGAGAAAATGGGGAAGAAATCAAAGAAGTCCACAATAGTCACTCCTATAGCCAAGGAACCACAACCAAACAAGAAAGGATTAATCTCAGATACGATGTTTCTTGGTTTGGGAAACACTATCTGGGAGAGAATTTATAATATAATAGAAGCAGAGCTGCCCGAAGAATTATCAGAGGAAGTCACAACCAATTCAACTAACAAATCAGAAGGAACTCTTAAATAATTGGTTTGTTCTTATCTTCACAGGATAGCAGCATGAGCTAAAATCCTACCATATATTGACATAGTAAAATGGGTGGTAGAGAAAATTCTAGTCTCGGACAGAACATTTTGCATAGCTGATGGGAGGATATTTGGCTCATTCCAGCTTGAGGATTTCAGGAAAATGTACCGCTTACCTAAACCTGAGAAGTGATACAACAAGGTGTTCCTATAAGTGTTTTTGAAGGAAAACAACTCAAAGTTAGCGCCAATAAATCAATGGAGGCATTTCCCGGAAAAGCACAAGCACGAGTCATTAGGTAAGTACTCTGTTGACTCATTGGCTTCCCCTTATTGCCATGCTGGAGCTATGATGTGTAGGATGTGGGGAATACATGATTCTACCAAATTCACTATAGAAATGGTCCCTCTAATGGAAGTTGCAATCAATGATTATGTGATGGATTGGGCAAATATTTTGTCTGATAAACTAGTCACAACAATTTTAGAGTATAGAACAAATGCACATAAAACTTCCCGGACCATTCTCCCTTTCTATTACAGTGCATACATTATGGATACTATTTGCTTTAATTTTGAATATCTGGTACTTAGATGGATATGGACTCCCCAAGACTTGAATCCAATCCATATTCACCACAAGTAGTTATGGAAGGCGCATTACAAAAATTATCTGTACAAAATTTGCAACAGTTTTACTTTACTTGTATATTATTCTATTTTTAATAAGCCTGCTCCCAGGATATCCCAGAAAGCAGAGACTGACTTGAAAGTAGTAGGTAGTTGGTTCGGGGAGGAAAAATTTACCTATGTAAGGCTTTTTGGTAGCCTCACTAAACCCCATGTTCTCCTCCTGTATGTGCCTTATAAATTGTTAGCTTGGAAATTGGCTTATCAAATTACAGTAGAAGGGACATCCAGAACCCTTAAGGACTCAAAGAAACACATGTGGCCTACATTTCCCTTACGATGTGGCATTTTCACTCTACATGACTACAAACATGCCGAGAAAGAGACTGACAAGATTCAAATGCTAAATCTTGCCACAGTTCCTAACAGGCAATATGATCCAAGACAGATTGCTTATAACATCACATCTCAAGCCAAACTTGCTAAATTTGATCATGAAGTTGATGACTTCAATGATTTATTCACTTCAACTGAATCATTATTTCAGGTTAAAGGAATGGCTAGAATGAGTATCAAGATGAAGGGCTAGAAATGTTTAGTATGCTTAAAGACCAGAGGTTGCAAACTCTGTTTTAAGACCTATTAGCCACAACCCCGACAGTCCAGTCAAGCGAAACTGAACATCAAGTTGCCGATAAAACTCCTGCAGTGGAAAAAGTTCATGAGAAAGAAAAAACACTAGAGCAGGAGTAAGAATGAGGAAAAGGAAGTGAACATACTGATTGAGAAATTCATATTGATCCCAAAGTACTCAAAGAGTGGCAATAGTTTGACTCAATCATCAACAATACTGAGAGTTTGTAAGGATTTAGCACACCTAAAATGACAATTGGTCAGAAGACAACAACTAATACAGTTCCAACTGAAGGAACTATTAGCCCACCCATGACTCAAAAAGATGTCTAGATGATTCCAGAGAACCCTTCCGATGAATTTTTTTTGCATGTAGAAGAAATACCACCCTTGGATGTCTTCTATAGCCCTAAGCATAGGGTTGTAATAAAGAGATAAATGAAAAAGAGAAAACTTGATCAATCTTCTCTTTTACCTGCACAGATGGAGATAACTAATGTGGTATGGAGAGAGGAAGTCAACACTTTTGAAGATCTTACTAAACTCTCTCAGTATGTTGGGGCATACACAATAGCTACTATTGACAAGGCATCGGAAGTCAGAAATTTGCTTAAAGAAAAGGATCAAGCCATCGTCTCACTAGAGACATAGGTACATGAAAAATAATAGAGGATCAAGTAGTTAGAGAAGTAGTTAGCAACACAAAAGCAGTCAAATGACCAATTAAACGAGCAATTGCTCAAAGAGAAATAGAGGATAGATCAACATGCAGTTTAGAAGCAAAATGAACACTCTCAAGCATTAAATAAGCTGAAGTCAATGAATGAACAGTTGAGCAAATCAAAAGAAGAACATATTGCTCAGCTGCCACTACAAATAGAAAGGTTCAAAGGATTACCTCAAGTGGAAGAATTCAAATCAGAGGCTCTCCAAATTACTAAAGCACTATCTAATCAGTTGAGCTTGTTATGCATAATATTTCTCTTGCTCTACCCCTATGTGAAATTTCCTCATCCATGATTGATAAGTCAGTTGATGCAAGATAGAAATTGGAGCAGGCAAATGAAACACTAACAAAGTTTCTCTTTTGGCAAGAAACCAAGGAAGGACAAGCTACAAATCTACCAAAAATTCTGGAATCACATAAGGAAATCCTGTTCCTAGAATGGCAATCTCAACTGATGAAAGCGGAAAGGGCGAATTCAAGATGGAAATCGGCGACTAGTAATTTGATTGAATTGATTAATGATACTCTTTATTTATCAAATTTAATTTCAAAATGTTCTCCAGGGAAACTGCCATCGGTGAAAGCATTGGAGTAGACATGGAAACAGGAGCTGAAAAAGAGGGAGAGATTGATCGTAGGCATTAAAACTTTAACATGGGAAACCTTTTAGTTCTTCCTTGTTAAACCACATAGTCAAAGGACAATGATGAAATGCCTAACTGATGCAATCAATTACATGATTCTTGAAATTACTGATGCCACATATACTGCCCAGCGACATTCATGTATGAGTCATCCTCCAGAATTGCAACCGATGCTTGCCATATGCCAGCTCAAGCCAAAAGATAGTCAGCCGAAACAATGAACCATTCTTACCGATTGCAAGCATGTCTATTTTGGGGAGATTTTATATATTTATGATTTGGTTATACCAGCACACGACATTGTTATTTCATAGTTAGTTAGTTTAGATGGTATTTATAGACCCTTTCATGTTTTTAAAAAGGGTCCTAAAAATTTTGTACTAAGACTTGGATCAGAAGTTGCACTACTTTTCTTCTGATATATATATTTTTTATGAAATTGGACTTGAATTCTAAGTTTTAATGAAGAGTACTTTTGTCTGATATGCACTACTGCTTCCTATAAAACTATTTCCAGGTTAGAAAGCGGGATCCAAATGCAATTCATATTGGAAGGGATTCAAACACATATGGTATTATTATCTATGTTTTGCTTCATTCTTTTATGTGAACTAGCATTCATTCATTTTGCTATTATTGATGTATGTATAAGCTCTTACAACAATCTCTTTTATTTCTCACTATTGAATGTTCAAGAGTTGTTATTTTTCATCTATATATGTGTCAATGATATATAAAGATCAGTGCAATAATGTTTTAATTATTACTTTGTTCAACTACTTGAACAAAGTAATTATCATATGAATGAATATTTTTGTTTAAAATTAGAGTCATCTACATGCCTACTTTTCAATAAGAACCATTAAGAATTGCACTAAGACAGAGACTTCCAGGGATAGATTAGTTAATTAAATTATTGCATTTTAAAATAATTTTTTCACCATTTTCCATTAGATATAAGTAAATCAAACACTTATCCACCCCATTCATAAACTATTGGGAAATTGGTCCCATTATCCCTAGTCGAAGCCACCACACCAAACGGAAAAAGAGTTGCCTTTAAGGTTTAGACCAGGTGGTTTTCCCCGATGTTGATGCAGTGATTTTCAAGGCATCAACAGGGTGCAACCATCCAGTAAGAAGGATCATATCAAACCCAAGGTATGGTCGCAACCATCCAATAATGAGAAGGATCACATATAATGGACTCATGGTATGGTTGTAACCATCCATCCGAAAGAGACATGTATGTAAGCATGATCACGTCACATCACCCTACAACCTAGACTTGTATAATATGAGCCTAGGGTTTTGTGCTCCAACATGACCCGACCAAAGTGCAAATTCTAACATGTGAATAGATGTGTCGAACTTGAACATGCTATAAATTCACTTGATTACAGTCAATGATGTGAACCATTAACAAGCGTGAGAGAAACCACCAATAATGATGATGGCACTCAAGGTGCCAACTATTAGTGTCAGTATCTTCATCCCTCCATCAGTGATAAAATTCTCTTTTTGCATGCATTTTAGGTGTTTCATTTGATCAGTTGCATTCCAGTAGGTCATGGATCATCTGATGGAAGTGGTTCATTATCAAATTTCCCTCATGGTCTTTACTTGCTGGTCTATTTTCACAAGTTCAGGTCATTTACAATCATTTTTGTCATTTACATTTGCAAATGCCATTGTTAGGGTTTTAGGTCTCATTAGGTCTAGGGTTTGCTACCATGGTCTTAAAAATCTCAATAAGAGGTCAACAAGCACATGAGGATGTTTAATAAGTTCATAATATCACAAATTTCACTGATGATTTACTTCATAAAGGGTTTTTACCTCATAACTCTGCTTTGAGGTGAAAATAGAGTTTTTCTATTTTCATGTACAAATTTATGTAATTTTAATGTTTCAAATGTAATAAAGCATCATCTGCAGCCATTGGTCACCTTTTCAAACTCTAGCACTCCAGCTACTGCAAAAGAAACAATAACATTCAAGCATCAGTCCATCAAATGACAAAAAAGAGAGCCAAAATGCAAAAACAGGTTTTTAAAAGTAAAGTGAAAGGGAACTTTAGAAAATGGGTTTTTTTGAATGAAAAATTAAAGTCAAAACGTATATAAAGTGATCCTTGGTGTTAGAAGACCTCATTTGTGCTAAAGAGAGAGAGAAAGAGGAAAAATTGCATTTGAGGAGAAACAAGTGAAAGTTGCAGCAAAAAACTCTAGTTTTTAGTGGCGCGACGCACTTGGGCATTGGCGTAGTGCACCTGTCAGGGGCTACACACCAAGTGCAGGATTTGCAAAGGAATTTAAATGCACACTACGCACAGGAAGTGTTCTGCGCACCTATGCATTGGCGCGATGCATGTGTAAGCCAAGCTCAGAAACTCATTCCATCAATTTTCCAAGCCTCCAAATTCGCAAACAACCTCCCTACAAGTAACTACATCCTCCCATTTTCCCTAACAAGAGATTTTGTCATCCATGATGGTGATGTGAGTGCTTAAAAAATGAAACCCTAATTACCTCAAAGTTGTGTTGTCAAAACTACCTAGGGTTTTGTTATTCTTGCTATTTTCACTCCTTTGTATGATTTTCCCATATCCTATCCCCCTGCACTAAATTTCCCTAATTCCCTTCCCCTTTCCCTCTCCCATTGACACTCACTTTATCCCCTATCACCAAACCCTAAGCCCTATACATAATTCCCACTATTTCCCAAACCCTAATTCTCTTCGCTAAACCCTATCATTCCGTAAACAACTACTGATATCATCAAAAGCCTCCTTTGCATTTTTATTATCAGTCAACCTATCAAATCTCTTCATACTCATCATTCTACATTCTACATTTGCTAATATGAAAATAGATTCACCTTATGAAAGGGATGAAGAAATTGTGAGTGATTCCTCCCAAGAGATTCATGCACCAAGAAAATGACATAAGGGAGGAAAACACATCCGAGAGGAGCCCACCATGCTCACAGAGTTACTAGCTTGCCTTCTTGTAGTAACATGTTTTAAACATCAGTCTTGCTACCAGTTTTGTGAGATGGTGGAGAGGGTGAAATACCACCATGAACTTGCCAAGCTATTTATCCTTCATCTTCACAATGGCCAAGTGAACTTAGCAGGTGTTTCCTTCACTTTGACACCTGAAACTATAGCTGCAGCAACATGTATTCCAAATGTGGGTGAACAGCGGAACAAAGGACAACTTGTAGGAAAAGAGCATTATGAGCCTTATGTCAAGGCTAGTTATCAAAAGCAAATCAGTAGGGTCTTTCCTTTCAGATACCTATAGGACACTTATGCTTTGCTCATGAAGCTCATTATCAAATATTTCACCTGTGAAGGGAGGTTTTCTCGTTTGTACACTTACCATATTAGATTGTTGATGCACTTTACTAGAGCGAGAATGATGAACCTCCCCTATTTTATATGCAAAAATACTGGGAAGATGGCTACATTGTTGCAAAGGAAACCTCTTCCTCAATAGTTCAATAGCATTTATCATTTTTCATTGATCAAAATTGTTGTTTTGCATCAGTTGAACTTGCTGAATATTTCTTGGGATACCTTCATTTCACATTAGGTTTTCAAAGGCCCTTAGGTGACCCCATCAGTGTTTCAAGAAGAAGGAGGACCTTCAAATTAGCCAGAGGTTCATGAGACTCAAATTACAAGTGTTCAAGTATTTATTACTTATGAAAAAGGCAGAAGGAGATGATTTGCAGCTGCCAAACGAGTATTATCTCCACCAAGAGTGGAAGGAGTCTCGTTTTCTTCACCAGACAACAGGAAAATGCTATGTTCACATGGGGTGAAAAGGGATTTTCCTTCTTCTTCAACAAAGAAGGTACAGGACATAGGAAAGAAACCATTTCATGATGAAGGGCCTTCTGAAGGCCAAGACAGGGATTTCATTTTGATTGAGGAAGAGGACACTGATTTGGGCTCACTCAAGGATGAAATCATCAAGGAGCAGGAAGCTGAGATCAAAAGCCTATCACTTAACATTGAGAGGGCTAAATGGATTATTAATTACCTTGAGCAATGGAACAAGTAGCTAGAGGATAAACAAACAATCATGGAGCTGCAAAACATAAGGGAGAACTGACAATTGACAAAGAAGAGGAAAATCAAGCTAACTTCAATAGAGTAAGAAATAGAGGCCAACCAAGAATCATGGTTGGAAAGAGTCAATATCCACCTTGAGAAGTTGCTAGACAAGGCCAATAAGGCGAAGAATAAGTTGTGACACATGGCTTATCACTATTTGACCCGGAACAAAATTTGTAAAACAAGGATAAGAAGCTTAAAAGCCAAGTTAAGAAAGACTTTGAGGAGCAAGAAAGAGCAAGATAGGCTCAAAATATTGGCTGAAGCTTCATTGGCCAAAAATAGCACCTAACATAGATCATTCATGCCAAATTTCAAGAAATTTGGTGAACTTTTTGACATTTTTGAATTTTTCAGGGAAAAGAAGATTTTTTCGGTAGGTGCGTAGTGCCACTAGCGCTTGCTTTTGATAGGGATTTATATTTAAGAAAACTTGGAATTTTTGGATTTCTTATGAAAATTTATGCATGCTCAAAAATTACTAGGAAATTTTGACAAGTTTTGGACCTCCAAAAGGGCCAAAAACACCTCAAAAATGCCCTTTCTGCCACTTTTTGGCTACACAGGAAGCAATCTTGGGAGATTGCAATTTTGAAGGGGCAAATGGACTCCAAATAAAAAAATTCCACTTGTCCTAGAAAGTATATAGACAGGGCAAGGCCTCCAAAAATAGCTTGGAAAAAGTGTTATGCAAATAAAAATGGCGCTACGCACAGGATGAAAAAGTGCCAATTTTGCTCAAAAACTCTGTTTTTCGCCTAGTTTTCTTGTAGTTTGACTTTTTCTCTCTTATGGTCAAATTCATAGTGTGAAATGATGTAAATTGATGTACTATTATGTAAAAGTGATAAAAATTTACTTGATAAGGTAGATACATCAGTTGTAGGTGGTTTAGAGTTGAATGAATCAGTTTCCTAGGTTTTAGAGGCAAGCTGTTCCACTGCCTATTTTTGTGTTCCTAGTTTAGATATGGTTGAAACCACCCCTCTTCTCATGGATTTGACCCCTAATGGATAGCATAGGTGTTTTGAAGGTCTATATCATGTTTTTTTTAGTTATTTGTAAAGGTTGGACTCTTGTGGATGCATTGAGCACTATTGTATATCACTTTTGCAGTTTGGCAAGGAAATAAACCAGGGTTTTGCAGCCATTTTTGGGATTCTTGTGGTAATGTGAATTAGCATAGTTTCCTTCTCTGTAATTCAGTTGATTTATGTTTATGGGTGCCATCATCTCTCTCTTTCTGCATAACTAAATGAATCAAGTTTGAAAGGTGGAATTCATTGGTATTTCAGTGCTCTACCTTGGGGTTTATTTAGTTCTACATGTTTTCTACTATTCTAAGAGGACTCATGACTTTTTCATGCCCTCTCCAGCTCCTCACCAATCTTTAGACTCACCATTACACTCATTTCAAAGTGCTAAAACACTTTCCTACCTCACCCCACAGAGACCTCTGCCAATTTGTGTTCATTTCTCGGACCCAAAGCTACCTTCCTCATCTGATCCAGCAACCAACCATTAAATTCAAAAAAATTACTTTGAGAAAACATACCTAGCCTAAAATTAGTATTCATTTCAGTCATCTAAAGCCTTCCTTGATATATTTTCATTCAGATTGACAAGGAGATATCCCTCTCCCGACCTGGTAGGGCTAGCTACCAGGTTAATTGTGGTTTGATGTTACCCTAAACCTGCCTTTCTCAGCTTGAGGTAGATTTAGGCCCTAACACCAGCAGCAAAATCCATGGAATGTGAATAATGAATTGAAGTTGAATGCCCGTGAAATCACTTAACCAAAAGTTAATGATGTGAACTTGTCGTCGAGTGCGAAGAACTTGCCATTAGGGTATGCAAGCTCTAACGTACTGGAAAGGAGTCTCTTGACCAACTTCTTGGATAATGTGTTGAAGTCGAAAAGAATTGACCTTGTCAAAGGAGGGCCATGATGTATCCCACATCATGGATGCAAGACAAAGGGATATAATGATTAGGATGATACAAGGAATCTGAAATGAGTGTAACTATAGAAGGATAACTCTTGAACATATTGGCGACACAACTGATGGAATTTCCAATTTTCCCCGACCATTTCTGGTAAGTACCCAATTATTTCTTATCGCAAGCTTGAAGGGGATAACATGTGATTGCATTGTAATTCCATCCTTCGGATGAATCCTTCCTAGTAAGATCAATGAGCCCTAGGAAGGAGAAGCACATGTCCATCATGGTGACGAATCTGATGTCATTTAAGTTTAACGAGTCCGACAAAGGTGTAACTCGATAGCTTTTTCATGTTTAGAGAGTTTGAAAAAGACACAAAAAAGAAAACTCCAAAAGGTCCCTTTTCGTACATTTGTGTGTCTCGAGCCCGAAAAGGTAGAAAATAATACTTGAGAGAACCTCTTGACCATGTCATTCAAGGAGTACCTTTTTAGTAAATAGTTTATCCCAGTCTGAAGAAGAGTAAACATGTACTAGGTAAATGACGTTTCACAGCCTTTAACGAGTTTAGAATGACAAGACCTCAGAAATATTTTACTATTTTGAGAGTCAGAAAAGAGCTCAAAGATGACTCCCTGCTTTTATTTGCTTTAACAAGTCTAAAAGGGAAAAATACTCGATAATATTTCCAATTTTATGAGTCAGAAAAGAGCTTAAAGGTGACTTGTTTTGGAGGAATGAGTGGTATAAAGGGTAGCAAATGGTTCCAGTTATGGTGGAACTGCTCAAAAATATGTAAAGGGCAAGAGGCTGGCTAACAAGGCCACTCATTGTTGCAGTTTCTTAGGAAAGGAAAAACAACCAAGTGAAAGCATATGATCAGTCAAAGATATGGTGGCAATGGGGTGAAACAATCAAGGCTCATATAGAAAAAAATAGCTAATAAAAACGATAATCACGAGATGTAAATCAGGCATGGGTTCATTTTTACACAAGATTTAACCATGGGGAACTTTGCTTGAGTTTGGTTTCATGTTTACACAAGCTTGAAATGAACAATTATGCTTGATTTTGGTTTCATTTTTACACAAGCTTGAAACAAAGACAAACTATGCTTGAGTTAAGTTTGCATGCCCTAGCATAAAGACTTAATTCTAGGTACATGCCCCCCAAGCTTCATTGCATTCAACTAGGTGGATGGAATGAAGGTTCACTTTCAAGATCTAGGAAAGGCTTGATTGGGATTTTACAAGATCTTAATCAAAGACTCGATCTGGAAAAAGGAGTTTTTTCATTTTTTAACGAGGTTGACACTGTAAAAGAACTATACTTAGGCATCTGTTTCATTTTTTAACGAGGTAGATATAGGAAGAAACTATCCTTGGACCCTTGTTTCATTTTTTAACAACCTTGACACAACACAAGGAACTATGATCTGACACTTTGTTTCATTTTTTAACGAGGTTGACAAAAGATCAGGAATTATCCTCAGAAATCTTGATTCAATTTTTAACGAGCTTGACACAAGACAAGGAACTATGCTCACACCACTTGTTTCATTTTTTAACGAGCTTGACACAAGACAAGGAACTATGCTCACACCACTTGTTTCATTTTTTAACGAGCTTGACACAAGACAAGGAAATATGCTCGAACATATATTCATGGACCATACAAGAATATGGCTCCGAAGAGGTCCCCACTAGATGGGGGAACCACACTCTAGGTGGAATACATGTCAACTGTTACCAATGACAGATCGGGTTCCACTGCCCCCAGTACATAATGTACTATACCATCTGTGTGATCGTCAATAGTTGTGGAGATGGAATGGGTAGCCACATAATTGACCTGTGGTGGGGAGGGCACTTCTTGCTATCAAAAACCAATATGGGACGATGGTTGCGTAGGAGGCACTTAGTGACCAATGAATGACAATTAATCAATGGTCACTATTCTCCCTTCGTGTGGAAAAAAAACCACACAAAAAAGCAAAGAAACAAGAGATCCCATGACATAATCATGGTCACGTCCAAGGAGAAGGTTGAAATCTAAAAGACCTTGGACTACCATCATGTCTATACAGATGGCCTTTCCTCCCAAAGTAATAGGGAACTTCAGAAGGATCCCCAAGGGTTAACTAGTTCCTCCGTTGAAAGCCAACAAATTTTGGGTGATAGGCACAAGTTGTGGGGAACCTAAAGCTTGCCAAGTAGTATAAGACATGATACTAATAGACACACCTTCATCTAATATAGTTCCATGTACTACCATATTATAGGCTTGTAATGTGATTTGGAAAGGCACATAAGAGAGAAGGCAGAATGTAGTCAATTAACTCCAATCAAAAGGAACGACATAATTACTTGGTGGGGGTATCATATGATTGCTCCCATGCCCTGCAAGAGAAGGAGAAAGACTCTTATGAAAAATTGGGATGAGAGGGTCACTCTTCGATTCATGAGAATCTGAGGAGATAAGAAGAACATGAGTAGTATGATAATCACTACTCTTTTCGGGAATAGAGTGAACAACTAAAGGTGGAACCAAGTCAACACTCTTTTTGATGAATGGTTGTTTAGGAACAGACACAAGAGAGCGATGCTCATGAAGAGAAGATGGGCAAGAAATGAATCCAAGTAAATATCTTTACCAACTATGAGAGGGTTAGAAGAAATTCTCTGATAACCAACAGGGAGTTGGGCTTGAGGAGCTGTAAGGTTTTCCAAAAGTTTGGAAGATTTATACATAAGAGGACAAAGGTGAAGAAGATTCTTCCCTTCACATAACCTATAGGGGAATCTAATATTTCCCTTCTTCTTACCATCATTAGCTGAAGGTGTAGCGTCGACATGATCTCTAGAGGTTGATGGGGATGGTCAATTCAGGTCTTGAGACCATACCTCTAAGACTCTGCGAATGCCAAGATAGTCTCGAAGGAGATGGTCACCCTTACACAACTTGTAAGGGAATCTGAACTTCTATGGAGGATCAAAAGTTTTGTCTATGGGAGGTGCATTTGGAGTAACAGTTGCATAGTTGGCCTCTTGGTTATCTGGCTTCTTCTTCTTCTTCTTCTTAGCCTCGTAGTTACTGGATTTCAAACTTTCACTAGGCAAAGTAGAAGAGAAAGATGAAGAAACAAGGGAAGAAGGTGAGAGGTCAAACTTAGAATCAATGTGATCTGGTTCAAATGAAGGAGATGGCTGGATAGGAGTTTGGAAATTTGGGACCACCAAGGTCGAAAATAACCAGATAGGAAAACAAATGGTGAACCCAGGGAGGGACAATGTTGCCATATAAGGAGTACCAATGTTTCCAAAAGAAGGAAAAGGACAAGGATTCCCATCTAAGGGGAATCCTTGACTAGTAGGCTCTGGAAATGTTGCCATTGGAATCTACTCTAAAGAATCACTAAGGAAGATAACTTTAACAAAGAATATGGGAAATAATTTTAAGACATTGAAACTGTTATCACTCAGAATTTCCTTAGAAGTTATCAGAAGAAGGAATAAACTGAGATAACCACAAATAAATCTTTTAAGTATAGGCTCTAGCCAACCTATGACTTAGAGAGGGCTCTCTCTATATAATTTAGCTTTGTTTTTATGGGATTTTAGGCTAGTTCTTAATGTTCGTTAGGGTTTTGGTGTTGAACAGAAGGTTGGGTGTTTGAATTCTTGGCACAGATGGATAGAGCTAGGTCTTCAAGCCATTAGGCTATGGAGTCAACAAATGGATAGCATAACTGGACCAGACCATTAAAGGGAATGTTTACAGGGCAAGCTAGCAGAGCAAAAGGAAAATATTTAGGCCTAATGGGTGAAGTAGTTCTAACCAGGGTGAAAGGGAACTTAAAAATACTTGGACTAGGATCAGAATGAGGAATAGGGGATAATCATGAACAAAGGGCAATTAAGAATCCTTTGCTATAGATCATTGGAGGTCAACTAAACTAAGGAGCAATCAAGAATTCCTTAACTTAGATTTGTGAAGAAAACATTAATAATGCATAACAGTCAAGACAAAGCATTCAAGCAATTTCTGAACTATCATTCCATGTTACAACATTTAGATTTTAGAGATACGTAAAATATTATGGAAAAAACATAAGAAAAAACAACATTGAACATAAGAGAATACTTATTTGTATTTCTCTTTACACAAGAATCCTGTAAAATATATAATCATTATTCCTTGATCCAACAAAGCCAATCCAGTTGGTGAGTGCCAGTATTGCAGCAAGAATGCTGCAACTCTTGGGCTACCATCTTTACTTTTATCAACTCTGTAGTTCATAACAAACTTGGAAGCATCAATGCTATATGCATAAGTACTAGTTGCAGGTTGTCACTTGGTCAGCCGACACGAGATCACTAGGAGCTCAAGCCAACTTCTATATATTTCAGAATAAGCTCTATGCGTGATGAAAGGAAAGAAAGATTACTCTACAGATACTATTCCAATTGTAGAAAGGAGAAAGACTGGAATGTAAAGAAAGACCTAGTAAACCCTAATTAATAAGATAATTGTACTTTTGCCAAAAACATTATGAAAATGATGAAAGAAATTATATTACCTAATCAAGGAAGTAAACAACATCTAACCATGCTATTTCTAGAAGTAAATAAGCAAAAAACATATTTTTGGATTTTTATGTGTTTTTATGCGAATTTAACATGCATCCAAATTATTGTGTGTAAGTGTGGTAGTGAATAGGTGGTGTTAGAGGGTGGTTTTGGAGATTGGGAGGATGTAAGATGGGTCCTAAGAGGTCTTAGGTTCCCTTTTGGAGGCTTTTCCCACACTCGGCCTTCAAAAGAAAGTCTACAAGAAAAACTACAGGAGGACACAGGAAAACTACAACAGGAAAACAGGGAAACTACAGGAGGCCTATAGGAGGAGGCCGAGAGAAATTTTTGCTGTATTGAGGGTGTGAGAGTGGGTGGAAAAGGTGGATGAATGTTGGAATGATGTTTTAGGGTGCCTAAGGTCTACCATGAATCACAAGGAGAGAGAAGGATGATTGGGTTTGCTCAAGGAGAGAGGAAGAAATTCTATGAAAAATGAAGGAAACTAAGGCAGAATGGAGGTGAGGTTTGGGAGACCTATAGGGAATGGATCAAATGGAGGATGTGATTACTGGTAAGCTAACCTAATGCTGGAAGAGATCTGCTGCATAAAAACTGACAGTCAACCAATAAAATCAAGCAACCAATGAAATGAGTGCATCCTAGGAAAAACAGAGTTTTGCATTAAAAGGGCCTAAACTATGATGTATAGAAGGAAATGCTGGGAAATGTTGTAAGAAAGGAAAGCATGAAAAAGGAATATTTCAAATCAAGAAGTGAACATGATAAAGAAGATCTAAAGCAAAGCAATACTGGACTATCAACCTACTAGAGAGCTGCAAACACTAGAAGTCCTAGGAATGAGGAAAATCTATGTTTTTTGGGCAGCAAGAGAGTCTTTGCCTCAAATCATGGTCCTAGAGGGAGGAAGAGAGTCCAAGGAAATATTTATAGCCTTTTGAATCTTCTTTGATCACTACTTAACCTGCTACAGAAAGAACAAATGGAAGCAAGCTACTAAATCATCAAAAGCAACCTATTCTTAACCATAAAAGAAATATATCTAATAGCAAACTAATCTCCGACTGAAGTAAAGCATACAAATACAAGTAAAGAGAAGCTTGGCTACTTGGATTGGGCCCTAACCCAAGAGATTTAGCCCTTTGAGGTAACTCAGTGCTAGCTCAAAAAGGATTCCATCTTCATTATAAAAAAATAGCAAGATTACATAGAACTGTCATAAAATAGTGAGCTCGAAATTTGAGCAGAGTTTACACAAGAAAAAAAGTCAACCATAGTGAGGCCCTAGGACTCTCTACTTATACATCTGAAGCTACCAATAGCTTCCTTAAAATCAGGGAGGCTTGGCTCCCAAAACTCGAGATAACTATCAATCATCTTCCACTTGCTTGGTTGCCTTCTAGTGCATGATTCGGCTGCTTGTACTCTGAGATGAATGAAGGGAAATTTGAAGTGAGGAGAAACAAATGAGGGGGATTCCCTCCTATAAGTCCTCTCCTCTGTCTACTTCAAATTATTGCTATAGTTTGACCACTAGATCCTTGATTTTGACATCGAAATCCATCAATAATTTGCATTAAATACATGTTAGACCACATGGCATAATAACTAAACTCACCCTATAAGCATAAATATAATTAGAGAATCATACAATAAGATAAGAGAATGGTTGATTTTACTCGGTTAGGAGGTAAAATGAGCCCATATAATTACCCATTTATGAGGCTCATCACCAGTCATTGATACAATAGAATTTTTTATTTGAGAGAAAAGTCTATAGAAATGTCTTTGAATCCACACCAAATACTTTGAAATGTGAAGTATATATACAAAAATATTTACAAAATATTTCAAAACAACTTGAGACTTAATCTAAGGAATACAAATATCTTCTTGCATGAAGATAGAGACAAATGGTGAACTGATTCATGTTGTCCCTTTTATCATGGTGGTGCTGGCTGTTGTAGTTGACTTGGAACCTTTTAAGCTGGCTGATATTTGTGGTATTTCTATGCTGGGATCTTCTTTAATTTCATCTTTCACCTGATAATCTTTAACTCTGATACTCATTGACCCTGATGTCCTATTTTTACTTGTTTACTTGGCTGCCTTCAGATTTACTCTGCAATAATTTTCTTATATAAATTTATCACAGTAAATCTGTCATTTTTTCCCACCATTCTGCATCAGGTAACTTAACTTTTACCATTCTATGGTAGATTTCATCAGCTTCAGTATACTTGGAAAAATTTGGCTTAGTGAGGAATAGATGTTTCACCTCATGCTCTAGAAAAAATAACTTCTCGAATGTGTCATATAACACTTTGCCTATTGGTAGGGCTTTCAGGGATGAAGAACTTGCTTGTTCCTTAGCCAATTTTCTCTGTCTATCACCATAGTCTAGCCGGGTCATGAGTTTTTCATTGATGACCATAGGACTGGGGAGACCTTTCTCCCTCAAAATCTGAAACTTAGCCATGAACCTATCAATGGTTACCTGTGTTAGCGCTTGGAATTCACCTAGGCTGAGATAGACAAACTCTCAAGGCTACATCAAACCATTTCACCTCGTAGCTAGCCCTACGAGGTATGAGAAGGCTCTCTCGGGTCAGATTCGGTAGATCTTTCAATATGA